>CABHPR010141442.1:18657-43096 GCA_902168415.1 Peromyscus melanophrys
ATATATATATATATATATATATATATATATATATATATATATATATGAGAATAAGAGAAAGAATGATATTGTGTGGTGTGGTTAGCACTGAGTTAGTGACAAAGCACTGAATGATGCTGGGGGTGCAAACTAATCTTGCTTGGGAGTAAAAACAATTATACATAAAAGTAACAATTAAATGATTAATGATAGCACATTACAGAACTGGAGAGCCATAGTAGAGAATGATAGAACAAGAGTGAGATGGAACTTTAAAGAACCTATTTCAGATGGAGGTAGCAGGAGATGTTTTTCCAAGCAGGTGATCTTTCTGCTGAGACCCCAGGATAAATGGAAGCCAACAAGATAGATAGTTCAGGGCATGCAGAGAGTGCAGATGCATCAAGATCCTATCTCAGGAAAGGGCTTCTAGGTTCAAGGGACTAAATGGACGTGCCAGAAGGGTGGAGATAAGCCGAGAAAAGCATATGCCATTGGCAGCTACACACTAAAAGTGTGAGGCTTATTTCTGTCCAAGGACAAAAGGCTACAGGTCTTAAGAAGCATGCTTGTATGGCTTGATCCACACTTTGAACTTATCAGTCTGGTGGACTTGCACACAATAACTGTGTTTGTGTAGGAAGCAATAGTTGTGTTATGACCAGAAGAAAAGTCATGATTTACATTAGTGTTTGGATAAACAGAGTAACAGAGAAATAATAATGATTTGCCTAAAGGCTGTTAAAAGAGAGCAATGATGATCCCAGATTCCTACATGGAACACATAGATGGGTTGACGGGCTCACTCAAGAAGGAAAAGATGGGAGAAAGATCAGATGAGGTGCAGGCTACTGTCACCGAGGGTTCATTTGCAAGCTTACTACGTTTGAGACAACGATGAGCCATCAAAGTAGATATTTCAGATAGGTAATGGGTATGAGTATGCTTAGAGGTAAAGGCAATGATCTGTGAGCATCAGAAATAAATTTTGGAGTTAATGGTACATAAATGATATATAACTACAGTAAATGATGAGATCATTCAGGGAAGTCCATTACCAGGGGGGAAAATGCACACATTACAGAGCTCTAAGCTACTCCAATGTTCAGAATTTAGACAGATGAGATGGAGGTCTTGGTGCTGAAGCGGTGGCACTCTGGTATAATGACATGTTACCTGGTTGCATTTTCACAATGGCATGTAGAAACGCAAAATAATTTTCAGTTCATAAAACACAACCCAAAACAGGCAATCTCCTAAGAGCTTTGCCTACATCAGTTTAACTTTATTCCTACAAAGATCAGTGAAGGTAACTGCTGTGATGTGAATGTTTTTGCATATCACATTCACATGTTTAATTTCTATATCCCAAGATGATGATGTCAGGATGTGGGTGGGGTCTTGAGTAGGTTGCTTGGAGGATGCACTTGGATTTGTGCCTGTATAAACAGACCCAATAGAATAGCTATTCGATAAATTCCTGACAAGTACCTCAATTCTAGTCCTGATGAGGTAGAGAATGCTGCAGCAGAACCAGGCACAATTCTCTGTGCTGCCTGAAATACTGCACACAAAGCAACCCATCAACTAAGGGTAATGGGGAAGGCATTTGGATCCTTAATTCAGCCAAGTTCACAGTTTTTTTTTCCAGGTCTGGTGAGGAGACTCGGGCATCGTGGCCAGGACAGAGGTGCAGAACATAAGCTCTTGAAAGTCTGGGGTGTAGTTGGTCGTGGCAGGATAGGTTTGTGGCAGCTTCATAAACCCTGAGGAAGCTTATTATTTGTCGGGGAAAACTTCCTCATGGATTTCCAGGCATAAGAAAGTTTAGACGGTGTTCTGGGAAACAAAACAAAGCAGAAGAAAAAAAATATTACAAACACAAATGCTAGTTATTAAATTATTTTTTCCCAGCTCCAAATTCACCCTCCTGTGGCCACACTTTGGTGCTGGACAGTGAGTGAAACCACACACGTGTTCCCAGCTGGCTCAGTTAGGCTGTGTCAATAGGAACCACGGAGGGAGTCTACAGGACCGCGGGAGAAAGGGACTCATCTCCGTCCTGTGGATTCTCTTCCCTGGTGTTCCTGAGAGTGTCTCCCTAGTCACAGTTTCTCAGAGCAAGGACAGCAGCACCTTCAGCAGTAGCAGCAGCTTGAACATCCCAAGCACTTAAAAGATACATTTCATTGTCACAGTATAGAGAGTCTGGGTTTAGTCAAATCCACGAATTTTTCCTCAGATGCCTGAGTTCTAGCACCACAGAGTGTGTAAATTTTAATACTTCCAACCTCTTCCTTTCGTTTCCTGACTGCTGTAGCAACAGTTGGCTTTTGCAGATACTTTCCTTATTACACCTTAATTCCTAGTCTACGGTTATGTACCCAATTAACGTGATTGTATTACATTCCTTTCTTGAAGGTATGTTAAAACCTTAGGTGTGAAGGATTCTGTCATATATAGCTGTGGGGCTAGAAATATAGCTTAGTAGAGCTTAGTAGCAGAGTGCTTGTACAGATTGTGTGAAGCCTGAGGTTTAATTCCCAGCATCATGAAAAAGAAAGAAGGAAAAAAAATAAGGAGAGAAAAGAAAAATAATTAGACGGAATTTCTGTGACGTCTGATCCTCTTTACAACATGGAAATTTATGTTTCTAAGGCTGCCAGGAAATCTCTTTGGACTATAGTATAGTTTTTCTCTTACAGGCTTACCTGGTTAGGGCAGGCCATTTAGATTGATATCTTTTTTGATTAATTCAATATTGACTTATTTGAGTTGTTAATTACATATGCAGAATCCCTCCACATTTGTCATATGATATAACAGAATTATGGGAATGTAATCCCTCATATGCACAGATTATTCCTACTCACGAGCAGTAAGTTTTATGAGGGGCATATGACAATCTTGAGGGCCACATTAAAATTCTGCTTACTAGGAAGAACATAGTTACCAACCAGCCTGGGATGGCTTAAGCCTCCTGAACCCTGAACATACTTGACATCAACTGGGCATGGCTAATTGATATGCATCTCATTTAAATATGCAGATCAGACGTCACTCTAATCCAGTGCCTTCTTTTTCTACTTCTCCCAGAGTAGATCACAGCTGTTCTGGAATGGATCTGCAAGACCCCATGCAGAGTAGTTGCTTTGACAACTGATGCAGACTCTGTCTCATTTCAACACTCCTTAAAAGGGATTTACAGAGGCATTGCTAGGCAGAGTTAGATCTACAGTGTTGCAGAGAATTCAAATCTCAGGCATGATAGAAGCTCAAAACTAGTGATTACCTGAAGAGTCAACGTAAGCTTTTGTGCTGTATATAAGCTCACAGCATACATTCCTTATAACTTGTCCAAAATGATGCAAGCTTCCACTGTTATTCTAGGCTTACTGACCTGTATCTTATCTAAAACAGGTGTACAGCAGATACTTGTTGAATCAAAATGCCTTTCAAGAATGGTTGTTAATATATAGCTAGGAAACATTATATATAGAACTTAAATGTCTGTGAACCCGATTTCTTTCCAAAGTTGCTTTTAAGCATTCTATTAAAAATATAAGTCTTTTTGTCCAGCAAATTATATTTCTGCCTAAAGTAACCCCTGCAGCAATCGAAATCAAGCTATTTGTTAAGCATTGTAATTATTCACTCTAGTATTCACAAAAGGAAACAACTTACTTTCAACTATCTAGATGAAAATAACTTTAAATTACTTAATAGCTCTACAGTGAATTGTAGATGTTTTATTCCCATAGTGCATATGAATAATCCCATGAACAGAAAAGATTCTAAAAATTATTCTTCTTTAAGGCAACAATGATTGTCCATTACCCTTGCCAATCTAGTCCCCAACACCAATATTTACTATAGCGTGGTTCAAACAATCTTAGTTGCTCTGAGCACCAACTGGTATTCCTGACAGGAAGGGAAATGCAATCCCTTCAAATAATCCCAAGGTGCATCAGCAGTTAAAAACTAAGTGTTCATGGAGAGAGTTGGCTAACCTACCACTTGCTGAATTGATTTAATCACAAACTCTGTTCAATCTACCCAACTCAGTGGTTCTGCAAGTACTCTAAGAAACACAGTTTCTGAAAAAACCTTGAGGAATAATGCCACCCAGGTTACCAAGATAGTCATTAGCCAAACATACATTCAGTAGCTGTAGGCATAGTTCTAATTGTAGTGGATAAGTCAGGAGAATGAATACTGATTGATCACTTTTTATGTTTGAGATAGTGTACAGTATCTTTTTAATCTTTACTATCCCTTTAAGAGACAATCTGACTGCTGTTTTATAGATGCAGATAATGAAGTTCAAGGAAGCAAAGAGTGTCCACAGGCATGAACTAACCTATCAAACACAAGCCTGTATGCCCTTTGGGCTACTAATATGCACTACTGAACACAGTACCTGAAAAACAGAGTTATCACACACACAGATTTATGCCTATTATTCAGAAAGCATGTATTCTTGAAAGTTTTCTGGAAAATTGTTAGAGGAATATTAAAAGTTGTTCATATCTCCAGATGAATATTTGAACCGCATAAGGTGTGCAGAGATGAATCAAAATTTGTTCTCCTTCAGGAAGTTGGGGCAGAGAAGGAAGAACTCTTGTTGAATCAGATGTCAGAGCCGTGGAGGAGATGAACATCATCAGCTCCTAAAGTGGCATACCCTCCAAGCTCTGTCAGTGCCAGGACTTGATCATTTCGATGTGTGGCTGGATGTGTGCTGCCTCATGAGATTTTTTTTTATTAAAATTGTGCTTTCTTGAATATTCTCTTTAAAGAAACAGCAAGTTCTAAACCAGTGGTTCTCAATCTTCCAAAAGCTGCAACTCTTTATTAAAGTTCATCATGTTGTTGTGACCCCCAACCATAAAATTATTTTCGTTGGTACTTCACAACTGTAATTTTGCTATTGTTATTAATTGTAATGTAAATATCTGTGTTTTCTGATGGTCTTAGGTGACCACTGTTGAAAGGGCCATTCAACCTCCAAAAGGGCTGTGACCCACAGGTTGAGAACTGCTGTTTTAAGGCAATCTTTGAAATACATAATATTCTTAGTTCATAAATGCTTAAAATATTTTTATTGCCCTGAGAGCTAAGGTATGTAGAACAATTTATAGAAATAATTTCTTAGGGGGAAACTTTCATAGTGTTTTTACTGAATGTTCCATGTGTAATGGGAGTCTGTAGGTTGAGTATTCCCTTCTCAGTATTGCATTTTATACTGTTGGGAGGCATGCACTGAAATGATGGAGTGATTTTAAATAATACTGTTAATAAAAGATGTTTTGTCAAGATTCAGGGTTTATTTATTTCCCTTAGTGGGGAGAATACTATTAATACATATTAAAATTGCACAGTCAGAAAAACAGGATGTTTATTTTTTTCCGTGAGTATGATGGGTTTCATGGCTCAAGTTCCAAACCTCAAGGGTTGCTCAATTTCAGCCATCATGAAAGATATTTAATCAAATGGTCTAGAAAATAGCAAACTGTTATATAATAAAAAAAAGCTAGGGGTTCTGTGAGCAAGGGGCATCAAGATCATGATGGGGAAACCTACAGAGACAACCAAACCAAACTAGTGGGCACTCATGAACTTAGACTAACACCTGTGGAGCCTCCATGGAACTGGACTAGGCCCTCTGTATAAGCGAGACAGTTGTGTAGCTTGATCTGCTTAAGGGCCCCCCCTGGCAGTAGAATGAAGATCCATCTCTGATACATGAGCAGGCTTTTTGAAGCCCACTATCTATGGTAGGACACTTCGCACAGCCTTGAGGCAAGAGGAGGGGCTTGGACCTGTCTCTACTGAATGTACCAGGCTCTGCTCACTCCCCCATGGGAGGCCTTACCTTCTTGTAGGAGGAACTGGGGAGTGGGTTGGTGGGGGGAGGCTGGAGAGGTGGGAGGAGGGAAAAGGGGGATCATTCATTGGTATGTAAAATGAATAAAAATTTCTTAATAATAATAATAATAATTAAAAACTAGTACAATGAAAAATAAGGAAGAGTACTTCTGTTGCATTGTGTATACCCCGATATAGGCTGGTTGCATAATTGCTTATGGCCAATGCGTCAGATATTTAACCATTGAATGAATGACTTTAAGTTTTGGTTGCTTCCCGTTCAAGCCCTCTTGTGCATGTTGCCTCTGTGAACAGTCTTGCACACGGAGAAGGCACACAGAACACAGTTTGCTACACACTGCTCAGAAGTCTTCTTGTACAGAAATGTCTCATGTGTAATTTATGATATTGATGCTCACATACATGAAAGCTCTACACATATCTGCTAAGATTTGTGGCTTCTGAAAGTGGTCACCTTGGTGACAGGCTGAATGACATTCTCTCACACTATGGAGAGGTATCTCTGTTTATGTATGAATGTTATAGTAAAACTTGAAATGTCTGGTAGTGTGGTTAGGGTTTAATCATCTACCCAGTTAAACTTTCTATTATTCTTCTTTTATCATCAACAATGACCATTTCATGCCTATACTTGTTTCATGGTTAACCTAAATGTACACTCACTGCCTTACCTATGAATTATTTAAACATTAATTTGAGATATTTTATGATTCTGATTCAAAATATTTTAATGTGAACTTATGTATAGTTAAGGGAAGGGTTGACAAGAAATCATGATAAATTACATAGAAATTAAAGTTTAAATTACTTTCTTTGATTAATAAAGTATCCTGTTGTGTTTATGCTTTCCTATCTGTCCTATGCTTTTATAGTTTATTGACTCAAGCCAGAATTAAACCAAAGTATATTTGTTGTGATTGGTCAATGTTTTTTTTTGTTTCTCTCCCAGTCTACAGATTACCTCTTTTTCTTGCAATGTTAAAAAGACATTGGGTCATTTGTATTGTGAATTATTGTAAGACTTAGGAGTGACTGAACCTCTGTGACATCATTTAACACATTTCTCTGATCCCAGAATTTCCATTAAATCGGTAGTTAGAGCTTGGAGGCTTGATAGAATTTAGATTGGATCACTTTGGAAAGACTATTTCATAGATGTCGGGTACATTCATCATTAGACCAAACATTGCTGACTGTTCTGAGATGTAACAGCTTCTGATGACCAAGGTTTAGTCCCATATTTCATTCAAGTCTACAAAATGAGAATATTCCATTTCAGCTATTCTGTTGTGTGTGTGTGTGAGCATGTGGGTATGTGCACATGGGAAATTGCTCATGGAGGCCAGAGATTGGAGCTGGAATTACAAGTGTTTGTGAGCAGCTTGATATGGAGGCTGTGAAATGAACTTGGGTCTTCTGAAAAAGCTTAACTGCTGAGCCATCTCTCTAGCCCTTTTAAAACACATTACGCATCTTAGTATTTGCAAATATGTCCTTATTTATGATTAATTAAGTGCTTATAATAGCTCTGCTGGCTAGTTTTATGTCAAATGCATAAAAGCTAGAGTCTTTTGGAAAAAATGGACCTCAACTGAGAAAATGCACCCACCAGATTGTTCTGCAATGCATTTTTTAAAAACTGATGATTTATGTCAGATTGTTCAGTTGCCACTCTGGGCTTTATAGTCCTGAACAATATAAGAAAACAGGCTGAACCGGCTATGAGGAACAAGCCAGTAAGTAGCAGTCCTTCATGGCCCCTGTTTCAGTTCCTGCTTCTGGGTTCCTACCTTGAGTTCCTGACCTGACTTCCTCCAGTAACGGACTGTTACCCAGATGTGTCAGATAAAATCAACCCTTTTCTCCACAGATTCCTTTTGGTCATGGTGTTTTACCACAGCCATAGAAACTCTACCTAAGACAGAAATCGGTACCAGATTCATTGGGTATTTCTGTGATAGATCGGACCACGTGCTTTTTTGGAGGAATGTGGTAATATTTGAACTTTGGTCTGGAAAAGCCCTTGAGTGATTAGAGTGGACAGGGCTGTTCTTTGGGATCTTGGGAGATAAGAACACTGAGGGGAGGGCAGACAAAGGAGGCTTGGCTTGTGGCGTTTCACAAGGAGTTTGGGACTCCTTCAAGGACTCTTTCAAGGACATTCAAATGGTATTTTTTTTTGTTGTTTTTTAAACTCCATACTACAAGTTCTTTATTTTTTTTAGCAGTGTTTTGCTCTTTTACATTTTCATACTTATTTTTAAATTAATTTATTTTTTTAATTTTATTTTATAATTTGATTTTACGTATCAGCCATGGATTCCTTTGTTCTCCCCCCATCCCCCCACTTTCCCCCCAGCCCATCCCCCATTCCCACCCCCTCCAGGGCAAAGCCTCCCCCTAGGACTGAGATCAACCTGGTAGATTCAGTCCAGGCAGGTCCAGTACCCTCCTCCCAGGCTGAGCCAAGTGTCCCTGCATAAGCCCCAGGTTCCAAACAGCCAGCACATGCACTGAGGACAGGTCCCAGTCCCACTGCCTGGATGCCTCCCAAACAGATCAAACCAATCAACTGTCTCACTTATCCAGAGGGCTTGATCCAGTTGGGGGCTCCTGAGCCATTGGTTCATAGTTCATGTGTTTCCATTCGTTTGGCTATTTGTCCCTGTGCTTTTTCCAACCTTGGTCTCAACAATTCTCACTCATACAAACCCTCCTCTTTCTTGCCAATTGGACTCCCGGAGCTCCACCTGGGGCCTGGCCGTGGATCTCTGCATCCGGTTCCCTCAGTCATTGGATGAGGTTTCTAGCACAACAATTAGGATGTTTGGCCATCCTATCACCAGAGTAGGTCAGTTTGGGCTGTCTCTCGACCATTGCCAGTAGTCTATTGTAGAGGTATCTTTGTGGATTTCTGTGGACCTCTCTAGCACTTTGGTATTTTGAATTAAGAACCACTGAAGTGAAACCTTTGCTTTGCTGTGACAAAGCTTGTTCATGGGAGCTGAGAAATCAATGGTGAATAAGAAGAGCCAGCATCACTGAAGCAAAATCTTTCAGGTCAGCACATAGAAGCTGTTGTCTAGAGACGGTCAAGGCTGAACCTCATCCTGGCAGCTCAACTTGGTAACTGTTAAGTGTAACCTAGGTGGTACTGATATTGAATGAGTGAATAGGCCATGGAGAAAAGCAGTGGCTTGGCACTGTGGGAGGCCACTGGTGAAAGTACAGTCTCAGGTGAAATAGAAGTCCCAGGATTAAAGGGCCATTGAGAGAAGCTGAGGACTGGAACCACATGGCAGTGTAAGATAGCTCAAAAGAAACTATTGGTGAAGGTGAAGCCCAGTTGCAAGGAGATCCCAACATTTGGGAAAACACCAAGACCGTGGGCTGACCACCAAGGACAGCAGCAGTTGTGGAGTAGAGCCAGCCTGATCCTACAAGTCAATGCGGGCTGCTAACAAGCAGAGTTGGAGAAATGGAGCCTTTTGAAGTCCAGAAGATCATGAGTGAATCCCTAGCATCTAACACAAACTTGATACTGTTGAACTAGGGTTTTGCTTTGATTCGATTGTTAATGTGCCTTGTTTCTTCCTTCCTGAAGCGAGAGAGCATTTAACTTGTTTTTCATTTTACAGGAATCCACAGTTGAAAGACTTAGATATTTTAGAGACCAGATAATTTAGAGAGGTTTGAACTTTCAAAGAGACATTGAATGTATAAAGACTCTGAACTTTTAAAGGGTTTGAATTTTTAAAGACTGGAGCTTTTAATATTTTCAGAGTTTGTATTGTGATAATAATATTAATTAGAGCTATTGGGGATGGACAAGAAAGGAAAGGTTATGGTTTAATAGCAATACATTTGTGTCACAGTGTGACAAGTCCTGTCTGCTTATCTTCTACACCTCTTTCATCCTCAAGAACAGATTATATCTTTTTTTTTATTTCTCAGAATTTTGACACTTTCTCTGTTTTGTTTCTGTGTACTTTCTGTTTGTTTTTACAACATTATCTACTGTGTTCATCTGTTTGTGTGGCTCCAAATTTAGCCTTCATTTATAAAGTTAACTTCATTTATGTTCTTTCCCTGCCATGGTTCTGTCTTTCCGCAGCTTTCATTTTCTAATCACTTCATTTCTTTGAGCTTCTGAGTCTGTTTTACCCTCTACTTTACTTTCCTACCTTCAATAGCTTCAATACTTAAATATTTTTCTTACTAGTGTTTTGACCTTTTTTAGGGTGGGGGTGGAATGTTATGAGGCTAGAATTTTGTAGACGTGTATTTCTGGAAGCCATTTATTATATTTTGCTCCTTGGTTACTTAAATTTTAGAAACTTTTTTTATTTTCATGGGATTTCGTCATGCTATCATTTTATTAAACTTGCATTAAGAAGAAAACTTAAACACACTAGAAGACAAAGGTGATTCCGGATAGCTCTTCTTAATTCAGGGCATGGGGTCTTTCCTGTTGTTTTCATGAATGAACACTAGCAACAAGAGCAGCTGCAGCTTTTGAAGTCTTACTCCTTCATGCTTTTCTCATTTCATCTAGATCTTCTTCTTCTTCTTTGATCTGTTGTACTGTTCTTTCCATTGATCTCTCCGAAAGATGGGGAGGTCTGCGAGGGAACCTCTTACTCATTTTGAAAACTCCCTTGCTTAGCTTGTTCTTGTAGAGCACAGTGGTGCTAGTACCCTGCCTGTGGTCGTACGGACCCAACAGAAACCCATGGAGTCCTGAGGCACTTTTTAGATAATTTTCTTATCACTCATGGTGCTTTGAGTCTCAGTGGCTTTCGAGGAGGATGTTTTGTCTTCTCATTCTTTCTCAGCATGGATGACGTGGATGTTGGCTGGGGTGGTTTTGCCATATCCTTGTTTTTGTTTCGAAGCTTATTCACACTCCTACTTTTGAAGTATCTGGGGTTTTTTTTTTGTTTGTTTGTTTGTGTGTGTGCATTTTTATTTATTTGCCCAGTTATTGTGTTGGACTTAGTTGGATGAAGAAGAGATGATGAATATTTAAAAATTTAGGAAGCCACCACTGCCATGCTCCAAAATCCTTGGCATTTCTTTTTGTTCAAGTTTCCTGGGTGATTATAAAACATGACTAAAGAAGAGAAGAGATGATCAGAATCATTGTCCCACATGTATCACTCCCTGACAATGTCACATTTTAAAGTCCCTTAAATAGCATGAACTTCAGTCTCTGCATCAGAAAAAGGGCAGGTGCCACTCAGCTTCTTTCCTTGATGCACTTGCTTGGGGAGCTGATGCATTATACAGAATTCTTGCATCGGTATATGCTTTGAAAGTCTAACATTCTATCCATTCTATAATGTGAATGGTGGATTCAGACATGACCATTGATTACCAAGAGCATCATTAAATACACATGATGGGCATTCAATGTGTACATAGTAATCACAAAGGGGAGGGAACCCATGTGCTTATTATTAGAACAGTGGTTTTCATCCTATGGGCTGCAACTCCTCTGAGGATCTAATGACCATTTCACAGGGGTCAGTCGCATATCAGACATCTTGCGGATCAGATATTTACAATACTGTTGGGAGCCATGTAGCCTAGTCTTGGATCAGCATATGAATGCATGTCCAACGGGTCTCCATGAGGCAAAGTCCATTACAGATGGTCTCTCACTCGGCAGGGACCTGTGGACCACTGGGCAGCACAAGACTTGGCTGAATTCATGCAGCTTGTAGGCTCTTTTCTTTCTTATTATATCGTTGATTCTTTGGGCAGTTTTTAGTTTTACTTTTTACACATGCAACACCTGTAATTTTCCCTGGAAATTCTGTTCTTCCTTGAATATTTTCCCCTAAGATTCAGCAGGGCTATGCTTCTCAAATCTCTTATCTGGAATTTCTAACTACAATTCCTAATTCTGGGATTTTTTTCTGACTTAATAGAGGCACTTAGGTACATATGAGAAAACAACACTTGGAACCTTAACCATGTCTCACAATTCTGGAAAGGAGAGTAAGGCATGCATACACAGAATAGGAAAAAAACCTCAGGAATACACATAGTGCCAACTGTTGAGAGTTAAGTTTCCTGGACACCAAGCATACAGACTCAATGATAGGATCTAGTATGACCCAATGGAAAAAAAAACAATGTAAAATATGGGATGGGTAGGTATATCTTTACCGTACACAGGAGCTTATATTGGTGGAAGAAGTATGGTATAGTGGGATGGGAAATGAGTGCCTTGTCAAACTCTGCCTTTTATAGAGACATTGAGACGTGGGATCCTCTTGCAGAAAAGAATTCTGCATAAAATCCTATCTTGCAGACATGAAAGAAATGTTTGGGTATGAATATTGGTGTTCTTAAAGGATTGTACCCATGTCTATTGCTTTTCACCTTTGTAACCAGAAGTAGCTGCCAGCGGGCATAAGTGCTGTGAGAGCAGGATGTGTCTAGCTTGATAGCTAGTTAAGCTGTAAAAATGCTGAACTCTGTGTCTAGAATAAGGTTATGTAGGAGTTGGTAAAGTGTATTTGGGGAAGCATAAAGAGGAACAATGGGGGCTCTTATAATGATTACGATGTATTTCTTAAAAGTAAAAAAAAAAAAAGAAAAAGAAAAAAAAAACAGGAGCCAATAATAAAGCTGTTCATGTAAGCCTCATAGAAACAGTTTGAGCTATTTGGGGCCACTTGAATGCAATCTACCTGGTGGCCAGAATTTTTCCTTTCACTGATGCCCCTTCCCTGTCACAGGACCTGAACCTGAGCCGAGGCTGGACCCTGGCACATTAAGATTCATAACAGTAGCAAAATTTAGTTATGGAGCAGTAATGAAATAATTTTATGGTTGGGGGGTCACCACAACATGGGGACTGCATTAAAGGGTTGCAGCATTAGGGAGATTGAGAGCCACTATCAAAGCAACTCTAGGCCCTAACATTGAGTTACTGACTGTGCATGGTCCAGAGTGGTCATTCTCTAGGTCTGTCCATGAGTGTGAAAGCTGAGCCTGCTGTTTCTGATGATCTAGAAGCTCTTTCTCTTTTCTCTGGTTTATACTCGTTTACTTACTGTTGATTGTGTGTAGTCATTCATGAAATAGTTATTCACCACCACCAACAAGAATGGCAAGACTAATGCACTGGTATAGAAATAGTCTGTTATAGAAAATCACAAATTTACATCTATCTATTTACATCTACATCTATCTATCTATCTATCTATCTATCTATCTATCTATCTATCTATCGAGGAAACTTTTATTTCTCCTTCGTTTGCAAGGAGAGACATTTTACATTCTAGCCCATCCTCAAACTACCCTCCCCAAAATATCTACAGCTGTTATTTTAATATTAACTTGAGTGTGTTTTGCACCCTGCTCTTATGGTAATCGATGCTATGGTGCTCGAGAGAAAAGGAGTACTTCAATGCTTTACAGCAAATTTTTGAAATAGGTAAGCACTAACTTTTCATGGATTTTGATTTTGGTTCTGCACTCCTGTCCAATATCTTCCTGCCCCTCTTGTTGGCCTCTAATGATTTCAGGCTTTAGCACGGGAGCATTGCAGTGAGGGGCAGGACAAAGGTTTGGTCCTCTAAACTGATTCCTCTAACCTCCCACAGCCCCAAACTATTTTTTCCCCTTTGGAGCAGCTGATCTCTGTCAACCATTAGATTAATGTAATTAAAGCAATTCATGCTCGTTGAATAACAGCTCAGAACCATTCCATCGCTATTATAGTTTTTTTTTAAAAAAGAGGGTGCTTGAACTGCTAACCGGGGAATTTTAAACAGTTGACGAAAAGAAAAAGGGTCCCAAAATAAAATATCAGGGCCATCTCAGGGGAGAGTTTTCATGGCTGAGCTAATGTTTGAGTCAGAGCAGTGGTTGTCAACCTTCCTGTTGCTGTGACCCTTCAATACAGAGCCTCATGTTGTGATGTTACCCAACCATAACATTATTTTGCTGCTACTTCATAACTGTAATTTTGCTACTGTTCTGAATAGGTATGTAAATATCCGATATGCAGAGTATCTGGTATGTGACCCCCCAAGGGGTCATGACCCACAGGTTGAGAACCACTGGGCTAGAGTCACTATATAGCATTCAGACAGTGTTTTCTATGTTTCCAGAAAGTGTTACAAGAGCGCTTCTAGGATGCGTTTTGCTGATCAGGCCACCCACTCTCTCCCTTTTTCCTCGGTAGGACTTGGGTGTGTTGTGTGCCAGGGGTAGCATGCCTAGTCAGAATCTTACCTGTTCTAACCCTCCTTGTAGTTAGAGTATAGGCAACTGTCTATTTGTAGCCACTAAAATATACACAAAAGTGTGCGAGTTCTCAAGGAACACTTTAAAAGAGAGACCCACATTCTCCCGTATCTTTGGCTCTTTTCTTTGGAGTCAGACATGATCGCAGGAGAAAACAGTGGCCATCCTAATGAGACAAAAAGTTAAGTGCCATGGTCCTCGATGGCAGAGTGAAAGCAAAACACCAGCCTCGATTCCCCTACTGATGCACAGCCTTTATTTGGCAGAAGAATAAGCTCCTTTTTGAGGTCTCTATTCCTCACAACCAAATCTATTGGTACAATAAGCCCTCGGGTATGGTCAGATTTTTCCTTGGGCTGACAGCTCACAAATAATGACAGGGAGACATTAATTATGAAAGCTTGGTCTTAGCTTAGGCTTCTTTTTAACTAGCTCTTATAACTTAAATTAACCCATTTCTGTTAGTCTATATTCTGTCACATATGGCCAATCCTGCTTCCTCCATGTCACCTCATGTCTCTCTCATGTGCCTAGATTCTTCCTCCTTCTTTCTCTCTGCCCAGAAGTCCTGCCTACATCTCTTGCCTGGCTATTGGTCATTCAGCATTTTATTACACCAATCCCAGAAATACACCTTCATACAGTGTACAAACATCCCACATTTCCCCTCCTTTCGTCTAAATAGAAAGGAAAGATTTTAACCCTAACATAGTAAAACTATATACAATAAGAACAATTATCAAGTAAAAAATATGTTCACAACATCCAGTCCATAAGTATTTGGAAAATTCAGAGAAACTATTCCATTATCTATCCTACCTTGGTGAATACAAAGCTTTTCTTTACCTAATTTACTTTTTGTTCTAATGTGTATTACCAACCCAAAACTATCTTTTTAGACCTCAAAATATTTTCTTAGATAAACAACTTAAGCTTTTATGTCTCTCATCCTTATATATTTTACACCTGTTTTGTGAGTTTCTTTTCTGAATTTGATAACAAGGAAAATTGTGAAACTATCACTATCTAGTCTTCAACCCCATGAAAGAACTGAGAAGGATATAATATTGCCTGAGTAAACAGGAAGTATAGAGCAAGCAACTTCCAAAGCTATAGAAATGACAAAGACATCTGGCTGCCTGGACAGTCACCCACAGTTCCTTTGCAACATTGGAGCATCCATCTTTGGCCTACAGGCCTAGAATATTTGACAGACTTTTCTGTGAAGGAGGAATTTTGAAGGACTGTCCTACTTTATCTTGGCAAATTTCGGCAGTCACTTTCTTTGGTGTCCTCCTTGTCCATTTTGGACAGCATACTGTCAGCAGTTGAGGCAAAGGGCCATTTTTTTTCCCAAATGGCTAGCTTTGCACATTGAAAGCAAACTCTGTATGGAGGTCTTTGATGCCCATCATTCTTTTTTTTTTTTTTTAAGCAAATTGGTGCTGCCAGGAACAGACGTGTCTCACTGTCATGAAAATCCTTATGTTATTAAAACATTTTAAGTGTCATATTCTGTAGGTCTTGAAGTGTTTGAAGAACATCTATTTAATATATAGGTGCCTGACCTTGAAAACATACCTAACATGACTATAAGTTTGATTGTTATAGACGACTAACTACTAACCTGTCTTTCTTTATTACTGTAAATAGCTTTCAAGGACTAAAACTTTATTTACATTACATTTTTAAATGAGCTGCATAGGTATAATAACCTAAGAGTAGAAACACAGACACAATGTAACAAAAATAACTTTAAATTTGTATCACTATACAAAACTCCTTGCCAGTGTAAAATATTTCAGACTAGTGATTATTCAAGAATAGACTCAAGAATCTACCCTTTTATCCCATCATTTCTAATATTATATCCCCCCCTTTTCCCTTCAGAAAAGATCTCTGAATCTAATCTCCTTTGTTCAGAGGATTATGACCAATAAGAACTTGTAGCCAACCACCCTTATTGATGACAAACATCCGTAACCCACCAAATGACCAAAAACCACCTACCCTACCTCTTAGGAAGGTGGGCATCGTGTTCTTCTGTGTCTCCTTTCATATCTCTCGCATGCCTAGATACTTCCTCTCTCTGCCCGGAAGTCCCGCCTATACCTCCTGCTTTGCTATTGGACATTCAGCTTTTTATTACACCAATCACAGCAATACACCCTCACACAGTGTACAAATACCCCACAATACTCAGCTCTCAATGAAAGGAGATACAGTGCAGTGTCTCCATGTCATGTATAGGTACGTAACACAGTATGATTCAGTATTGTTTAAAACTGTATGATATTTCACCTTGAGCCTGTTCATTCTACCATAAAGTTACTTCTTGGAGTCTGAAGACCTTAGCAGTTGTTTCCAGTTTCTGTCTAACCTACAGCTGGGATTTGCTGAGAGTCTCCCCTTGGATTTCTTCTTCAGCTTCTAAACACACAGGAATTTTTTGCTGGCTGCTGATTGTCTTTCCATCAACATAACAAGTGTCTGAGATAACCAGCATGCAAAAGGAATGCTAACTTCAGCTCAGGGATGTTTAGGTTATAGTCATCTTCTACAGAGTTCCAGGTAGTGAGGAACTGCTGGTGGCAACTTCTTTCTTTTGCTCTTTGTCTCAAACAGTCTTGCCTCTGCTTCTATTCTGAAAGCTAAGATTTCCCCCCTCCCCCATTCTTAAGTCCCATGGAGAGACATAGGACAAATGAATGCCTCACTTACAGTGGATCTGTGTCACAGCTGAGGAAGACTAAACTATAAAAAAATCCATAGCTACATCATAATCCATCTAGAAAAGCAGTTCAAGCTCCCTTCTGGGGTATAGGGGCAAGCAAGGCAACACAGACACTTGTCTGTGCTGATCTGTGGCCTAAGACGGTCTCCAGGGAAGGGAGAGTGAGTTACTTAGTATTCTAAATTGTTCCACGGAGGGAGGCATTCTTTATCTTTACTGGAGTAAAGTCCTGGAATGTTTGCTCATGGTCAGACTTGAAGTAATGGGAGATATTCGTGAAGAATTGCCTCAGGGCACACTCAGTTCCTCTACACTGCGAAGTATGTCCATATTTGCTAACTTATGGAGAACTCAAGGATCAGTTGAACATATTCCTTTAGTCTAACCGAAGGTTTAGACAACATACTTCTGCCATTCAAAATTCTCTGTCCACTCAAATTTTATATGTGTAGATTTGTGTGTGTGTAGAGGTATATATGCATGATCATAGTTGAAGACTGTTCTCTATAATTTCCGATGCAGGAATAGGCATTCCCCCTGTCGCCTCGTTTGTGAAGAAAAGCATCCAATTTCTTGCATTTATGAGTTCAGGTTTGGTACTGGAGATAACATTCAGTTGTGGAGTTCCGTGCATTTACCTCAAAGCAGTAATTAGTGGGACAAATTTAAAGTGCTCCTCGCCCACAGCATGGACTGTGCAGAAAGAAGGTATGCACAGTGTTAAAGGAAAAGCAGCAGAAAACAGATTAAAGGAGCATGTACATGACCCCCAGAGTAAACCTATTCTGAGAACAGTTTCATAGATAAGCATCTACCTAGGGCACCCAGACCAGAGATTGGTTGTATAGAGCATTCACATGTATTTCTTATAGTTCTCGAGGCTGGTCCGTCTGAGACCAGGGTGCCAGTTGATTCATTTCCTGAACAGGGCCCATTTCCTGGTGTTCTCCTTTATCTACATGTGCTGCACAGAAGGCTATGCTCTTTTGTGTCTCCCCCTTTAAGAACACTAATGCCTGCTGACACACAGTTAAGCAGAGCCTATGCTCTGCATCTGCCCAGTGTTCACCACCCTGCTGGTAGCCTCCTGAGGTAAAGAACTCATCTACTTGCTACACAGAGTGTGGTTCCCCACCCCAGAAGCACAGACCTGACAGGAGAACTTCCACCTCAGACCCCCTGAGTCAGAATCCTCATTCTAACAGAGTCTTGGGATGGTGGAATGTTTCAGAAAACACATTAAAATTTCCAAGGTTCTGTTGTTTGGGAAACAAGTTTAGCCCATACCAATGGTTCTCAGTCAATATGGTGTCTCCAGTCCTGTCTAGAATTCTGGGAAATTACCCAAGTACCACTTCTGCCCCACCGACCCATTGACAATTCACGGGCCAAAACCAGCTTTTTAAAAACAATCCAAGTATGACTGATGCATAATACTAGTTCAAATTGTTTTCTCCTAGGGCTTGCCTGGCAACTCAGAGCCTTTGGGATGATGAAGATCACATCGGATCTCTCTCAAATCTGAGTATTGTTTTGTGGTGTGACAGCCTAAAATTCAGGACAGACAATTTCATTACCTGTGTATCCTCTGTTCTTCTCAGCCTCCTTGTCCTGGTTGTCACACTGTGAGAGCTCAAAGGAGACAGTCACTTTTCATCTCTGTCCCCTTGTCCCCAGGGAATGGCTGATTTATTCCCAAGTTCCCCTGCCTTTTTAATTTTTTTTTAAGTTGAAGGCTGTTCTCAGGTAGGTCAGCCAATTCATAATTCACTCTGAGACTGGGAAAAGGACTCTGAGGTGCTCATTTTCTGCTGGACTTGAGAGGCAGTTTGTTAAATCTTCAGAGCTGTCAACCCTCCCTGTAACTGTGGTCTCCATAAATACAGGGAAATAATGAAGCTTTGTAAAGGACAATGTAGGCATGAATCCTTAACTATTTCATTGAGCAGGTTTTATGTTAAAGTAACTTTCAAGGTATTCTCTGTTGTCATTCAAAAATCAGACATTTATGGGATAAACTACTGGAGGTATATTACTTTATAATGGATATGAGCATACCTCACAGCCCTTGTTTAGACAGGACCTTAGGGACATAGAAACAAACACTTCCTAGGAGAGATCCTAATCAACCAAGGGCAGGCAGATCTTTGCTGGATGGTCTATGGCTAAACCATCACTTGTCATTTTTTTTTTCTGAATCCAGAAAGGGAGAACAGAAACTTGGCTGATTATTTGATTAGGATTTGTTGTTTGTAGGAGTCCCTGGGAATGTCTCCCACTTAATTTGAGATCTGTTCAATCATCAAAATGGCAGTCCCTCAGAAGGAAATCCCCTTGCTGGTTGACAATTGACGTAAACTTGTAGGGTCACTCACAAGACTGATGATGTGACTTTCCTCCCCCTATAGTTTGAATTTGGAGAAAGACATCTGCTGATTTCTGTGCACATGTGATGGTGTCATACATGTCATCCACATCCTTCCTGTGATGGTGATTCTTGGCTGTTGTCAACCTGTCTTGTCAAGCTGTCAATTTGCCTACCTCTGGAATTAACTAAAACCCAAAAAAGGAGGGCCCACCTGGGGGGATTTTTGTTTAATTTGAAATGGGGAGATTCGCTTCTCATTTGGATCTTTGAGATAGGAAGATACCTTTAATCCAGATCTTTTGAACAATCCCACCCCTAACCTGGGCCATGCCTTCTTCAGGAAACCTATATAAGGACATGGAAGAAGGAATCTTTAGCTCTTTCCCTGCTTACTCTAGCCTCCCTAGAAAGTCCATTCCTTTACTGGCATTAGAGCTTACTTCTTTGGGATTCATGTGCACATTGAAGACCAGCTGAGATACCCAGCCTTGTGGACTGAGCAACAATTGGATTCTTTGACTTTCCATTCATAGCCAGTCATTGTTGGCTTAGCTAGACCACAGACTGTAAGTTATTGTAATAACCCCCCTCTCTGTATGTATACATTCTATAAGTTCTGTTATTCTAGAGAACTCTGAGTAATAAACTGTCCTTTCTGTAGTTTGAAAAGAGAACATGCTTAAGTGTAATTTCTATTCTATGTGATAAGTCTGTTTGGATAGAAAAAGCTCCAGTCTTTACATTGTTGCTCTCCTCCTTTCTATTCTTTCTCATCACTCTCTTTCTCTATAAAATTCCCCCTCAGCTTTCAGTTTAGATGACCATTTGTTTTAGTCTGGAAAATGTTCAAAGTCAATAATTAACAGTAAATGCTTCTTCCCCAAAGAAGGCTGCCTATTGATAAATGATTGAATATGTACATTGGGACCATCTTGCTAACCAAGGAAGCTTACTGACTTTGAAGATAAGAAATCTATCTCTTGGGAGGCTGTGAATTGAGAACTTTATAACTAAGATAAAAACTGTGGTTGACAAGTAAGTAAATAATTAACTTTCTGTGTAATATGATACATACGTGAAAGAAGACTCAACGTAGCCAAGGGAGCAGTTCTCTGCAGCATTAACTTGATGCGTATGTTAGCATTTAGCTTGAACAGCACCTCCTCATATGGCTTGTTATCAGGCTGAACTGAGTTGAAAAATAAAGGAATATGTGTCAAGATGAGGACTCAAGTTTCAGCACTGAGGCTGAGGCTGAGGCTGGAGGGTCTTCCACAGTGAAACATTGCAGCTCACTTTTCACAGAGGTGAGCCCCACACACAGACTGTCTTGTTGAATATGATAATCACTGGTGAATTTATCCTCAGGAAGAATCACCTTGATTTTCTGAAACAGTAATTTAACAAATTATATACAGTATAATATACCAATATAATTATATACCAATTACATATGGTAATCATCTTGCTTCAGTCCCTTGGGCTGTGATTATTTCCTATTTCAGTAATTTCTATCAAGGGGTAAACTGACCTAGTGTGAAAATATATGCCAGATCATTGCTGATGTACTCCTTACATGGTCACTTTTTGAAAACTTAAGATTTTTTTCCCCATATTATTTTGAGTCTTTTGGACAGAAGGAACATGTGGTCGACTTAGAGATAGAGGTTACCCATCTCTTTCCCCAATGTAGCAGGCTGGAAGAGATGGTGTTTTATGTTTATCTTGTAGATTCACTAGGGCCATCTTGCTATATTCCTTACCAAGCACCTTGTACTATGAAAACTGACTAATGACCTGGTTGAATAGTGTCCAGTGTTATAGAACAAGATCCCCCAAATATAAACCAGAACTACTTGTTAACTACTATTATTCTAATTTCTGTCTTTGATTCTTAATCCTTATCTAGAGATACAGACCTTTTTAGGGCTCTGAACTACAAAGTGGTGAGTAGAAATAGCCAGAAAGAAGGGTGAGAGTGTAGCAAAGGATCAGTTTTCTAGTTTGACTGAATCCTCATCTCATATGGGAGAATTAGGAGAAGCTTGGGTGGGAATCAGAAGAGGGAACATCTTTCTGTTTATCACAGCATCCCCAGTGGAGAACAAGTGTTTGGCAAATGATTCTTTGCAAAGATGTGTTGATTAAATGACTAATTGGAGGATCCCTTGAGACATATAAATAAAAACACTCAGGGGAGAAAATTGGTGACTATGGGTTACTTTCCTCTTTTCTGCCAGTGTGTAGGTTATAGAGGCAATCACCTCCTGTAGGTTTGTCAGCTGTGTGGTGTCTGTTCTCAAATACGTTACAGAACATTTCTTTGGATAGCTGAGTACCCATGGAAACCAGGTTCAGCAGGAATAGTAAAAGAGATAGTCTACTTCGTTTTCTTTTTTTCCTTTCATGTTTTCTTTTTCTATGATGCTTTTTCAATTTCTAACCATCGCCTTGTTGTATAATGACATTTTCTCATCTATGTACAGCAGGTACAAGATCTATGAAAAAGGAAGCTAGATATAGCTGATTAGTTTGGCTCTGCTGGCTTTCATTTTATCGTTTTTCTTGTATGGGCACCGACAGGGTTTCAATCTTCCTAAATAGAGATTAAAATTAAGATTCCAACTGGATTGAGCCACCGTGGAGATCACTAGCTGTCTTTCCTTTGCTGTCACTTAACAATTATTGAACACAGTGCACCCAGTATACTATTTAGTGTACAGAACACACCAACAAAAATAAGCTTTGTAGAAGCAGTGAGCAATATTAAAGCAGATTCTCTGTTGTGAAGATAAGATTCATGTCTGCAGTAGTCTCACTAAACAGGAGGCAGAAGCTCTTTAATGAAAGCATTAGGAAGGCAGAGAAACAATTAGTTGATAGTGACTGAATGTATTAGCTCTGAGTAAATGGAAATAGTATATAATGAACTTAAGCTGTCATTTATTTTCAGCTCTGTTCCTATATTAGGCTGTGACATAAACTTACCTGGTCTTTTGTGGTTGTTGTTCTCTATTATTTGGTAAGGACTCACAGCTCCTTCTGTCCTCTCAAGATATTCCAGATAGCATGAAGGTCAGATTGCTTTCGTTGACCTATGGGGATAATATCCAAAGTCTCATGTTCAAGCCATTCCTGGTCAAGATCCTTGCTTTTATTTTCTGTTTAAGCATAAGCTCACTGTTCTGTTGCTTGGCTTTCAGACTCCACTGCATTCATTAGCCTCTACTACCAGCTTTCTGCTGTTTTATTTAACTGACATGAGCTATTATTAGCCATTCTACTTTCCATTACTATGGCTTCACTTATATGCAAAATTTCCCGTGAGAGCTTCAAAGCCTACATGTTCAAATGCCTATGAGGATTATCTTACAGGCCACTCAAATTCAACTTGTTGAAACCTAGAATATGTTCCTCTCTCTCCACTCCCCAAATCCATATGTGATCATAGAATGATTTTGCAAGTCAGGAAGTCACTGACACTTTAGTCTCACTTTTTCATCCGTGAAAGATGAAATTAACATCTACCTCAAAGAGTTGATTGGAGGTGACTTAGTTAATATATATTCCTTCTCATCGTAAATGCTGTGTGATATCAGTTATTGTTATTTTAAAGGGTGCAATTTTCTTGATGCACCTTGGCTTTGTAAATGTGACAACCACCCTGTAGCTTCAGCAACATCCCCTCGGACAGTCCTTGGTTCAGTTTATACTATCTCTACCTGCAGCCAAATGTCCAGGTTTCTGAATTCTGCCTTCCACACATCTCTTGGCTACCATCTTTCCTTTAAACTCAGTAACACCAATGTTACTGTTTTTACTGTACTGTGTTACTGCACATTCCCCACTTGAAGTTCCACTCAGAGTACCTTCTTCTTCCTTATTTTCCATAGTAAATGTATATGAATTATGTAAATCTAATTGGCTGATTGAAAGCACTCTATTCTGACTTTTATGATGTAAGTCCATGGGGGGCTGAAGAACTTGGATCTGCTTTCTTCTTTTGCCTCAACTCCTCTTGATGTTCTTCTGTCTTTGGTTGGTGCTATTTCTCATGCCTGCTCTGAAATGCCCTTCTCCCTGCTGTTTATTTCTCTCATTGAAAACTGGATGCTTTTTTCTGATATTCCAAGCTTCTACTTCCACCAAAGAGACTTTCAAGTCTTTGTAGAGAATGTCAGTGTATAGCATGCATTTGGATAGCTTAGTAACCATATTTCCTATCAGAAAGCTAACTACAGTGCTCTATGCTTATTTATTTTCACCACAGGGGTACATCTATGATGATGTAAATATCAAAGAGCATATACTTTGTGTTCAGAGACCAAAATCAATGCGTCATATAGAAATACAAGTCCTTCAAATACTTCTACCAGCTAGGGAAAAATGAGCTAATATATGTAGGCTTCTGATTACCAGTTGTCACTAGAAAGGACAATGTAAACACAAATGAATTACTAAGCATTGGTTGTTAGAACAAAATAATAATTATGACTCTACCATTAGACTTTATGCTCTTTGAATGTAAGGTCTTTCTCTTGTTAAAAAGACTTAGTCATTCAATAAATACTTGCTGAGTTGAGTCATATCTCTTAGATTATGAAGAAACATCAAGAAATGATTTTGTCTTACTCTCAGATAATAGTTTAATACCACACCAGTGTTTGAAAAATGAACCACTGAAGTCCAAAAAATCAGAGACTTACTATCAGTCATGAAGAATAGCATAGAAGTGAAATCTCTGTCCCTTCATTCTATTTCTTTTTCTAACAATCTTCGTTGATACCTAACTGACATTGCATATCTCTTATATGCTAATTTGGATAATGAAAGAAATTCTTTACTTTCAAATCCTAACTACAAAGATTAGGGTGAAAATACAATCTAGGGTGTGTGTGCTTTCTTCTAGCATACAATTCAAGTTGTGCTTGATGACGGCCTCATCAGAGCTACCTACTGGTGAAAATTTTGCACTTCCAAATAATATTCGGAGAAGCTGTCTGTGTTCATTCATTTCCTTGGATTTGTGGAATGATTTCTTTACAAAAAAAAATGTGTTCGACCAAGCTGCATTTGAGGGAGCACTATAATCATTCCATTTGTTATCTAAAAACCATTTTTTTTCATTTTTTTATTTTAATATACAATTCAACTTTACCTATCAGCCATAGATTCCCCCCATTCTCCCTCCTCTCGTCCCGCCC
>CABHPR010141442.1:43196-53742 GCA_902168415.1 Peromyscus melanophrys
CCACCACCCATTTCCATCTCCTCCAGGGCAAAGATTCCACCAAGGGTTGAGATCAACCTGGTGGACCCAGCCCAGGCAGGTCTAGTCCCCTCCTCCCAGGCTGGGCCAAGGGTCTCTACTAAGCCTCAGGTTTCAAACAGCCAATTCATGCACTGAGCACAGGACCCGGTCCAACTGCCTGGATGCCTCCTAAACAGATCAAGCCAATCAACTGTCTCACCCATTCCGAGGGCCTGATCCAGTTGGGGGCCCCTCAGCCATTGGTTCGCAGTTCATGTGTTTCCATTCGTTTGGCCACTTGTCTCTGTATTCCATCCATCCCTGGTCCCAACAACTCTTGCTCACATAAACCCTCCTCCTTCTCGCCAATTGGACTCCCGGAGCTCCACCTGGGGCGTCCAGACTGTTCATGTAGATCTCATCCATTTCTCCGTCATTGGGCAATCCCCATGTCTTTCTTGGGGTCCTGTTTTCCAGGTAGCCTCCCTGGTGTTGTGAGTGGCCGTCCAGTCATCCTTGTTCCACAACTAGTATTCTCCTATGAGTGGGTACATACCATGTTTGTCTTTCTGAGTCTGGGTTACCTCGCTCAGGAGGATTTTTTCTAGATCCCTCCATTTGCCTGCAAACCTCATGATGTCATTGTTTTTCTCTGCTGAGTAGTATTCCATTGTATATATGTACCACAGTTTATTTATCCATTCTTCGGTTGAAGGGCATCTAGGTTGTTTCCAGGTTCTGGCTATTACAAATAATGCTGATATGAACATAGCTGAGCAAGTGCCCTTATGGTATGATTGAGCATTCCTTGGGTATATGCCCAAGAGTGGTATAGCTGGATCTTGGGGGAGATTGATTCCCAATTTTCTAAGAAAGCGCCATATTGATTTCCACAGTGGCTGTAACAGCTTGCATTCCCACCAGCAGTGGAGGAGAGTTCCCCTAGCTCCACATCCTCTCCAGCACAAGGTGTCCTCAGTGTTTTTGATCTTAGCCAATCTGACTGGCGTAAGGTGGTATCTCAGAGTTGTTTTGATTTGCATTTCCCTAATGATTAGGGATGTTGAGCAATTCCTTAAATGTCTCTCAGCCATTTGTGTTTCCTCTGCTGAGAAATCTCTGTTTAGCAACAAATGGTGCTGGCATAACTGGATATCAACGTGCAGAAGGCTGCAAATAGATCCATATCTATCACCGTGCACAAAACTTAAGTCCAAGTGGATCAAAGACCTCAACATAAATCCAGCTACTCTGAACCTGCTAGAAGAGAAAGTAGGAAGTAGTCTTGAACACATTGGCATAGGAGATCGCTTCCTAGGTATAACACCAGTAGCTCAGACACTGAGACAAACAATCAATCAATGGGACCTCTTGAAATTGAAAAGCTTTTGTAGAGCAAAGGATACGGTCAACAAGGCAAAGCGACAGCCCACAGAATGGGAAAAGATCTTCATCAACCCCACATCTGACAGAGGACTGATATCCAGAATATATAGGGAACTCAAGAAATTAAACACCAAAATTCCCAACAGTCCAATTAAGAAATGGGCCATAGAACTAAAAACCATTTTTTGTTCAGGCTAGAGACAAGCTTTGCCTTTTCTGTTCTGTCTCTGGCCAGCTGCTCTTGACGAAGTTTAGTGCCAAAGGTTAACATTATATTTGCATGTTTACTAATCTAAGTACTATGAACTATGAAAGCAAGCGATGCATCAGGATCCAAAAGCATTTTGTCAGCCAGATTAAGGAAAGTGGAATATGCTTTAAGTATTTGCTTTCATTTTGGGAAAAAAATGCAGTTGTAGGGAAATTGGAAACTGCTTGTTGTGTGTTTGTCCTTACATTCTCTGGACTAGTTTAATGATACATGCAGCTGTTCAGTTAAATGAGAGTGACTGGGGAAAGTGCTGAGGCTCGACCTGTAATTGTGGATTAAAGTTGGTTGCAATTTGCCTAAGGGGTGTGTGTTGATAGTCCTAACGATTTTTTGGAAAGCATTGAAAAGGCTGCTTGACGAAATCTTTTTAATGTCTTCATCTCTCTGTGCTGTTACTTGTACAATGAGGAAACAGACGACGGGAATATATACTTTACAGGTTTATATTACACTTTAGAGTTTACCAAATGCTCACACATTTTTTTTGCTTCTGAAAGAAATTAGCTCCAAACTCCTGCTACTTCCTACTTTATAGATTCTTCTGAGCATGCTCTGAGTGTTTATTTGATTTGAAATTAGCGTGCTCAATCATTTTTGCTAAGCAGTGGCTTGGCCTATAAGTTGATTTCTTAGAGATCACTTAAGTTATGACTTCATTGACAAATTCTACTATCAAATAATGTAAAAATAACCAAAAGATGTCTTCCAGAAGGCATATTGTTTCTGCTATCTTCTGAACAATGAAAGCTGTTGTAACTAGAGTCCATACAATTAAATGAGGTGTTCATCGTAGCTTCTTCATTTCCTTTAAGGAATGCCACAAGACCAGGAAAATGATTTGGAAGTGAAGGAACATGCTTTTAGATTGTTCGCAGGGAATCCAAAGAAGGTTGCATTATTGCTTCAGTTACCAGAGTGAAGAACAAATATTAGCAAGGTCAGATGGGAATCTAAATGCTTCTGAGTCAAAATTTCTCTCACTTATCAACGTTATTTTGAGGTTATTACTACTTCAAGTGTGCTCCCAAGAAGCTGAAACAATTTCATGTGGGTTATTTTAGAATAAAGAGAGTTAAGTGTGGGAAATTGCTTTTTTTTTTCCAGGGGAAGATGGAAAGGATGGCGATTTAAAGTCACTTAGATCGTTTCTTGTACAGGCTTGTAGTTAGGAAAGTAGAGTCTCAAAGAAGAAATACTAATGCCTACTATTAATCAAACTTAGACTTCACAGAGGAGCCAGTGTATATTTTCATGTCTTCTCATGGCAGAACCTAGATGAAGAAATGGGTATTATGACATCTATTGAAGACTTCCTATACAATGGTGTTCTTTGTGAGGCCGGAGAGATGGCTCAGCAGTTAAGAGCACTTGCTCTTGCAGAGGACCTAGGTTCCTTTCCCAGGACTCATATGGTGGCTCACAGCCACCTATAGCTCCAATTCCAGGGGATCTGACACCTGTTCTGGTCTCCACAGGCTCCTGCGTGCACATGGTGCTCATGCAAACACACAGGCACACACACCCATATACATAAAGATAAAATAAGCATATATGTTTAAATAATTGAGGTATTTTTGTGAATGAAAGTTTGAGGGTTTAGATTTAGGTAGAAGCATATCTTCTTCTCAGATGAGGAACTGGCATGTACCAAAATTACATTTGAATATATTAATTGTGCCTCTTGAATTTCTTCTTATTCATTTATTCAGAGAAAGCCCTTGAGTTCCTTTTTAGGGTTTCTGTGTTTAAACTAGTTTTATGGACTGAAGTGCCTGTTACAGTTTCTCTTGAAGGAAGAGAGTCTTTAAAGAAACTGTTCTAAAGGGGAGCAGGCGATTTCAGCCAGAGGCTGAATCTTGCACCAAGGACCAAAGTGTAAGGAAGACCTCACAGGTTGAGAAACTGTGAAGCACTGGACATGATTCTTAAGTTGCACAATTTTATTGAGTGATAAAAATTGCCCAGTTTTGATATTTTTTTTATAAATTCAAGAAATAACAGCATTGCTAAATTGGTTCCTAGAAGTTTTACAAAACATACTTTAGCATATAAAATATGAGAAGTGAAAACCTTATTTATAATTTAATTCTTAGTAACATGTAAATTATACCCATGACTCCAAATATTTTATAAGAGACAACTAGCTATAAGTATTTAGTAGTTGGTGTTTATGTCATCTTAGAAAACTAAAGAGAACTCAGATTTAATTTTCATTTAGGTTACTTAACAATGATTAAATAATTTAAATTTTGATCTGCTCTATAAAATATAAATGAATTCTACAAAAGCTGAACTTTGGGGCTGCATCTTTGAAATCAATATATTACCCCAAATTTGTTATTGAACTAACATTATTTACTTCATTTATGAACAGTCTTTTGGGGGATGGTCCCAGAAAGTTTGCATTATTCTTCCTTCTTTTTAAAGTTTTACAATCATGGATTTTATATAGTGAGCAGAATCTGCTAACTCCCTGTGATAACTCTAGCTTCATGCAAAAATTCTAGGACTAAAATTAGAATTGCTGTATAAGAAGCCGTAAGAATGCTCTTAATGGAAAAGTAAAATACTTCAGAGTAAGGATTGGGACGGGAGATGACTTAGCAGGAAAAGGCTGCCACAGCTGACAACCTGAGCTCAGTTCTAAGGACTTACCTGGTCCATGAGAGAACCCAGTTGTTTCAAGTTGTCCTCTTACAACATATCCACATTTGAGTGATGGTTCATTAGCTCATAATTAAAATACTGAAAGTAAGGTGTAGTGGGTAGCTGTTCCAGCTTTGACCTGGAAGTACTACCCCCATTGAGGCTTTGGTGACTGTCACGCCTACAAGGCGGGCCGAGAGAGGAACCCTTAAGACCCAAGATCTGGATGCGCCTGCTCTCTTGGTTCCTGGATCCTGAACACTGGAGGTAGACCGAGCAGAGTTTTCCAGAGAACACCGCTGGACTGTGCTCCACCTTTCCCGGACCCTGTAACCTATCCCTTCACTTGTAAGTTACCCCACAAAATAAACCTCCCTTTTAACTACATGGAGTTGCCTTAATACAACAACCAATAGTAAGGATTGGTAAATTTGCAGGTATCAAAATTGAAGGAACTATTCAAACATACAGTTCTAAATAATGATTAAAAAAATAAAAATATCCATCCTAAAAAAAGGTTAGCAAAATAAAGTACAAAATAAGAGGTATAACCAGCCGGGTGGTGGTGGTGGTGGTGGTGGTGGTGGTGGTGGTGGTGGTGGTGGTGGTGGTGGTGGCGCACACCTTTAATCCCAGCACTCGGGAGGCAGAGGCAGGCGGATCTCTGTGCGTTCGAGGCCAGCCTGGTCTACAAAGTGAGTTCCAGGAAAGGCGCAAAACTACACAGAGAACACAGAGAAACCCTGTCTCGAAAAACCAAAAAAAAAAAAAAAAAAAAGAAAGAAAGAGGTATAACCATAGATATTAAAATGATGTCGTAGAAGAATATTTACAGATATTGGGAAATAACTGTCATACACAATAAGCAAAAATTTAAGTTATGAAACCATACTTCATGGAATATAAAATACATCCTGATAATCATAGGTAGATAATAGGAAGAGTATTCAACAATATAATCCTTCAACAGTAGAATCTCTAATCATGTTTTTCTAGTTCATACTATTTAAGTTTTCTTCTATTGCCAGTTGGGAAGTTTAAATCTAAAAGTTGATTATTGGCTGCAAAGTAATATGATCACATTGTAAAATATAAAGAAAGGCATAAAGTAAAAATATTCAACTCAGATACTTCTCCCTCTGAATCCCCCACCAGTAGTTCCATTACTTCAAGCAATTGCTTTTAAAATTTCTTATGTTTTCTGCAATAAACACTGGGTATTGTTCCAGACCAGTACACGCAGGCCAGGCTTTTAAAAGCCACTTAGAATTTTACTTTAAGGAAGCATAATACTTAAATCCATTCATCCTCAAGGAAAATTTAGGGCTCCTCTTCAATTAGTTTTTTTTCTTTTCTTCCTTTTTTCTTTTTCTTTCTTTCTTTTTTTTAAATAAATGATGAACACACATAATTTAAAATTCCCGAGAACATGATTTTAATTTGGATAAGTTGCTGGCAGTTGACTTATTAAGATTAAATTATTTTAAAAGAACCATTTTAAAAGTAAGAACAAAATAATCGTAGGGATATGATATAAACTAATGGAAATACAAATAGAATGTTCATCAAGCAGGTGATGAACAAAGGGAAGCCAGGTTTATATAATCTTTTCAACTTGTCAGATTTATTAAAATGAATGAACTTGCTATATCAAGTTTTGGTAAGGCTGTGAAGAGACAAATTCCCTCGAGTCCTGTGGGAGGGAATATAGATGGATACAACGTCCTGTGTTTCACACTAGGGGTGATTAGACCGTGCGTTTATTGCATACTCTCTTAGTCTCCAAAACCACAATGATCACGGCTTTACTAAGGAACCCTTTCCCTTATATACAGAATCAAGAAGGTTCTTAAGAGCTAGCTACCTCTCTTTGCACAGTCCCCTTCCTTCCTGAGAGCTTTGTTAATGCCATCAACTCTGCAGGGATGGCCGATGCCCTAGTCTCTGGAGAAACACTGCTTTTGCCTGTTGCGTGATAACTCTACAATATTTGAATCTTATAAACATTTTTTAAATCCATCCTAGGTCTTGGGTCAGCTGAGAACCCTCTATTTCAAGCTGTGCTTCAGGTTGTATTCTGTTGTATATGTCCTTTTGTTCTTATCGGTCCTGGAGACTTAGGGCACTTCTTCATATGACTAATGGTAGAAGAACAAGCCAACCGTTAGTGCACATTTAAGCATCACCTACCTCGGTGCCCACTCACATGCCATTAAAGCAGAAACCACAGCTAATTTCTAAGTCAGCAGGCCTGGGGGCTAGACACTACCCTACCCAGGAGTTATACACAGTCAGGGATAGAATGTGTATACATATATAATATACATGTTCAATTTAATAGCTTAAGAGATAGGAACAATTTATTATGCAGTAGAAGAATGATTTCATTTAAAAAGCAGTTTCCTATTGGGTTCCCAAACCCAAAATTCATTACCATTCCTGTTATAAGCAATAAAAAAAAAAACCTGCATTGTTGAGACCAGTAAAATTGCTTTCTGTGTGAAAATTTTGCTTGGTAACCCTCTATATAACCTGTGCACCAAGCCATTGGAACCTGCTGTGCATTTTCCGTTCTTTTTCTCGTCTATGATTTTCATTGGCTTCTCACACTCTTCACATTGCTATTTTGTGTACACTGGATAAGGTAAATAACTGTAGTGGAATTCCCGTTGTTAGGATTTTTGTTTGTTTTGAATGGAGCTTCTATAGTCCAGGTTAGCTTCAACATTGCTGTAGAGTTGAGGGTGACCTGAACTCATGATTCTCCTGCCTCTCAGTGCTAAGGTTACAGTAATGGGTCACTGTACTGGGTTTATGAGATGCCAGGGATCAAATTCTAGGCATTGTGCAAAGTAGGCAAGCACACCAAATAAGCCAGCTTCCCACTCCAACAGCTAGGAATTTCAGCAATACATAGAAACGAAACAACTTACCAAGTTACAGGAACTTTTGAGTTGTGTTTCTCTAAGTCATCGGCTCAGTATGTAGCAAACATGTTTTAGGATGACCATGTTCTCCTTCTAACTTTGCCAGCACACATCTTCCATAATCAGTGGCCAAAAAAAAATGTTCTCAGTTTTCCAAAAGCCTATTCCACAACTACAGTAAAAATAAATTAGCCTGAAGATATAATCAGGTTGAATCCTGGGTTCTGGAAGATGAACTTTGTTCTTCCAGGCAGGACCACATGGCTCAGTGAGTTGAGGCTTCAAGACACGTTTTCTGTGAGAACAGCAATGAATAAATATTTATCCTACATTTGGCCTGGGCCATTGCCTGACTGCTTCAATGACTTCCTTATTATCTCACAGTATTTTCATCTCTACATATTAATTTAGGTAACATCAAAATTCAGAAACCTCAGCTGTAACCTCTCCCTGGTGCAAAATGGTTGCCCTCTATAGGTTTCTTTATTCTAGCTAAGACTGTAGATCAGACAGAACTCATTCATCCACCAGAGGAGCAAGCCTTCTGGTTTGTGAGGTGACACAGATCACGGGGATCAAGGAAGGCTGCGTCCGTTCATGTCACCTTAAAGGGACATGAATGTGTAAAAGCGCCAGTCAAACTTTACAGCTGAGAATAATTTGCTTTTATGAATCACCTTGAGATTTCATTTTTTTTCTTTTTTAAGAATGAAATTTAGACGGTGAGACAAAGGAAAAGTGCTCTTTTCTGTTGGGTCCTGCACAAGGTTTGTGACATTGTTACACTGCAAATCTCTTTCAAGAGAAACAGAACTCCTCCTTGCTTTGACAAGGAACACTTGAATGCGGCACCAGAACTTTCTTTGTTTCCCTTAATAGCTACTGTACTTTTGAAACAAAAGAAAATACAGTGTAAGAGCTATTAATTCCAATTTTCATTGTTATGTAACAATAGTAGGGATTAAAATCATTTTTGATTTTGTTAATGATAAGAAATGATTCAGGAACAAAGATTCTAAATGCACATGTGGCATTTAGAAACCTTCCAAAACAAGAGGGAAAAAAATGAACTTTTTATTTTTTCAAGTTAAGTTAAGGAAATTATCGTCTTCCATATATAAGCTTTTTAAGCTTTCATGAGCCAGAAAAAAATTAATGAACTTGTGGTTATACCAATTGTTCAGACCGCTCCAATGGCATCTGCAATTGCAGTGGTCTAGTGTGGGCAGAGCTCTAGATAATCTCCTACTGAAAAAGGAACAAATCGCTCATTCTCATTTTTGAGTTTTGCATCAATGGAAATATGCAACCTCACAAAACAACTCATCCCTATAGGAAATTAAAAAATACAATTGAGAGGTCACTTTCAAGTCCAGAGACCTCCCCCAGGCATGCATTTTGCTGTTAAATACTCATTTTCCTACATCAATTCTTTTAAAAGCCCCTCAGAAGATGGATGGGAGTGCCTAGAGATGGCTTGCATGTTCAAGAAAATTAGAAGCATACATCACCCGTAATAGATCAGGGAAGTTTCTTTCCTGAAGCGAACAAAAGCAGCTCACCAGGAAGTAGGCACTTGAAAACAGCAATTTCAAACTCAGAAGCATAGGCTAGGGCTTTTTAAGGGGAGTGTCTCCCTAGGTGAGCTATTAATCCTTTATTAGGCCATGGAAAAACGTTGCACTAAAGAAGCAATTTCCCCAGTTAAGCAAACATGTTTTTTCCATCTCTCCAAGTCAGTTAAATAGACAGTTGTTCCTATATAAATATTTGGGGGTTACAAGCTAGCTATTTATAAGACGGTAATGCTGTCTTATTTCTTCTAGAACTACTTGAAAATAGACTATCTTGGCACACAAATATTAAGGAAAATAAGGAAGGAGCATCTTGGGCAATTGCATGAGGAGAGTTAAAAAATGAGAAATAACAAAAAGAAATGGGGAAGAGATTGGAACTGGAACATAGCTTAGAGAGACCGCTATGACAAGACTAAGAAGCCTTGAGAAGTCAAGCTGTTGGGCTTCTAGATGGGTGACTGAAGGAAGCTAGTGGTAGAGACTCAGAAGATGTTTGTGTTGTTGAAAACATATCCAGCTGCCTATGACTGGCTGCTTGGCTCATTCCGTAGGTCCTATATTGGACTGTAGGAATGAGTTCATATTTCTTTCCAGTCAACAGCCTTAGCTTTGAACGTGGTATTTTGAATGCCAGTGCCTTCTGGACAGGCTCTGACCATCTTGTAGTGCCCCTCCTCCTCCTCCAAGTATAATACCTCAGTGCCAGTATGTCCCTCCAGGCTCTTAAATGCTACAAGCATGGTAAATACGTTGAATAGGAACACCTAGAAAACAGTTGGTAGTTCTGTCCTGCACCTCTGTTTATTTTCTCCCTGTCTTTTATTGATCTATTTATTTTTCATGGCTGTTGTAAGGATTATCCACTTTTCTTTTGCCTAGTCTCCCCAGCCTCCAATTCTCATTTTCTTCATCAGAAATTAACCTATTTTTCAAGATCTACCATGTTTGTATCCTTTATTACCAGAGTCAGTAACTCCCTTCTCTGTGTTCTTCAAATCTTGGCCTATTTATTTGTGAGACTTTTCTACTGTGTGTGTGTGTGTATGTGTGTGTGTGTGTGTGTGTGTGTGTGTGTGTGTGTGTAGTGTAGTGTATGTATATATTCACATGGATGTGCACTTGTGTTTGCCAATATGTAGGGAATGAAGAGTTCAAAGCTGAGTGTCTTTGTTCCTCAATTGCTTTCCATCTAATTTTTTCCTTTTTTATTATTCTTTTGAGAATATATAATGACGTCATTTCACCCTTCCCTTTCTTCCCTCCGTACTGTTCTATATAACCCTCCCCACTTGCTCATCTTTAAATTCAAATTGCTTCATGCTTCAAATTGCTCATGGCCTCTTTTTTGTTTTTAACTATTAATCATTACTATACGTACATGTACATACATAAAGATCTACCTTGCTTTTTGAGATAGAGTCTCTCACTAAACCCAGAACTCATTAATTTAGCTAGGTTGTTTGGACAATAATCTTCAGGGATTTACCTATGTCTGCCACACCCCCTGGACTAGAGTTGTAGGTATGTGGGTGTTTGGGATCTGGATTCAGGTCTGGATGTTTTTAGGGTAAGTACTGAGTGAACATCTTCTTAGCCCGTAAGACATTTATTCTGAATTGAATGTAGTTGTGCAGATGCCAACAATCACAGTGTACCACAAATGCCATAAGACCAAGGTTAACACCCTGTTCATTTTCATAGACTTTATCATTTCTACGACAATATCACTCGCAAGATGT
>CABHPR010141445.1:4118-43979 GCA_902168415.1 Peromyscus melanophrys
AGAGAGAGAGAGAGAGAGAGAGAGAGAGAGAGAGAGAGAGAGAGAGACTGCAGTGATGGTTCCTAGATTGTGAGCCTCAGTAAATGGTTTCATGATGGTGTGTTTGTTTGTTTGTTTGTTTGTTTGTTTGTTTGTTTGTTTGTTTGTTTGGGGGAGAATCAGCTAACAGATCAGGAGTCCCATTGTGGACTTGTGTAGCTTGAGATGCTCATGAGACCTAAAGAGAAGACACTGAGTGAGTTTGGGGAAAGAGAGGCAAGGTAGGGTCTACATTTGTGACTCATTAGTCTTGTGTGATCTCCAAACCCTGGACCTCTGTGGGATATGTCTCCTACATAGAGACTGTAGACAGAGATGGAGCAGACTTGTGAATTGAGTCCCAAATAAGTATATCATCTAATAGCACAGAACAGTAGATCTCAACCTCCCTAATGCTGAGACCAAACCTTTAATACAGTTCCTCATGTTGTAGTGACCCCTAACCATAAAATTATTTTTGTTTACTTCATAACTGTGATTTTGCTAGTTATGAATTGTAATGTAAATATCTGATATGCAGGATATCTGATATGTGATCCCTGTGGAAGAGGTCATGACCCATGGGTTGAGAACCATTGTCATAGAAGAAATAAAGAGGAAGGGGCAGGAATGGGAAGAGGAAGAGAGGCAGAAGAATGTGGTACTTCCAAAGTCAAAAGTGAACCATGTTTCCATGAATAAAGAGTAGTCAGTCAGTCTGAAGTCAAGTATAGGCTGTTGCATGGGAAAGCAAACTAGGCAGAGAAGGCCCCTGAGTCCAATGAGCTGCTAGTCACAAATGGAAGCTAGCAATGAGAATACAACCTGACTGTGCTAGCTTGAGAAGGGATGAGTCCAGCATAGACAATACTGTACAGGCCATTAGACAGAGGAGAAAAATGGGACATTAACAAGGTGGATATAGTCTCAAACACTGAGAGATTTGCTTTTGTGATTTTTGTTTGCTTGATTGTATATGCTTTTTGGAAATGGCAGTTATCTCAACATCTTTTTGATCTTTGGGAAAGGGGGAAAAGTAGATGTAAAAGAAAGTCTCTGGGCTAGTGAGAGGGAATGGTACACATTTGTCTTAGGAAGGTACAAGGACAGTTCAATTGCATAGTTCGAACAGGTGGAAGGGCTTTTGTATTAGGATTCAACTGGGAGATTAAGGACAAACAGGTCTTGGTTTTCCTTCAGTATTCTTATTTGGTAGTGGTATGATATTGTTGCTGAAGTTGATTCCTAATCATTTTGATTCCATCTCATTCTACATGTCATGTAGACTGTGCATCATTTTGAACTATGCTGTTTAGATGTTTGCAAAGGCCTTTGTGACTAAGATACTTAAAATCTTATTCTTAGGTAAAACTGAGGAAAGTAAGGATCCTTCCAATAGTTCCTGTAGAATTCCATCAACTTCTCCTCTCTCCTTTAGATCCATGCCACTTGAGATTCCACCTACCGGCCATTTCAGGTCTGTGGTCACGTGCGTCACACTGACAGATAGGAAAGGATGCTGTACAGTCTTCTGAATTATGAGAGCCCTCAACCTGACCTTTTCTTTTTTTCTGCTTTCTAAACCAATTGTCCACGTTTAGACTAATATACTAATATATTGTCCACCCTATCCTGAGTCTTCAAAAAGAGGCAGATTTGTTCCAACAACCAATCAGCCAGCAAAGCTACGTGTTCTCCTAGCCTGTTTCCATCACTGTTTCACTCCCTAACTTACTCCAGAGCCATTAGCCTATAACTCTGACTTTATTTTACTTCTCTAGTGAAAACCTCATGCTGACTTCAATCAGTTTGCTTGGGTTTGAGCTTCAAGGACCTTGTCTTGCCCTCAGCTGGGTTTTTCATTCCCAGGTCCTCTCTACTTAAGGTTTCCATCCAGTTAAGTAGCAAGAAAGTACAGTTGATAGTTTTTTTGTTTGTTTGTTTTTGTTTTTGTTTTTGTTTTTTCAAGACTAGAGCATGCAGGCTTGAGCTGCCAGTATAACTGCAATACTGAGAGTCAGAGAGAAGAGTTCCTTGAACACTGGGACATTTCGAGAGGACGTCATCTCCATCATCTGGCTTGTGTATAACACTGGAATGTCTCAAAAGGTGAGCAGCTTGGGTTTAGCTGGTACTAGCAGCTGAACTATATGCATATGCCAGGTCACACTAAGCCATGTATGGTGTCTGCTTAAATGTTCAGAGCACTTCTGTGACATAATTATAATCATTCCTATTTTACAAATAAGGTGACCTTAAGTCACACGCCCAGGGCACATAGCTACAAAGTGATAGAACTAAGATATAAAGTAAGCTGGTCTGATACCAATCCCCATCTTCTTAGCCATATCATTCTGTTACTCCAGCAAACATCCCAGACCCAGCCTTTGCACTTATCAAACAAAGGACCTAGGGTCTCCTCATCAGCACCTTGCCCACAAGTTGACTGACCCCTGCTGTGCAAGAGGAGAACTAAATGCAAAATTCTGGTGGGACTGCCTGTAAGAATATGGGCAACTGACTATTTGAAAAGAGTTCTATATAAAGTAACCCCTGGGACAAGGTCTTCAACGGAGAATCAAATTACCATTAGAAGACTTGCAGTCCTGGAGGATGGAGAGAAAGTTCGGTGTCAATTTGTCATTTCCCTTTGTCTGATGTTTAATTGAAGTCACAGTCAACAATGGATTGACTATTGCATTCCCCTGACAATTAAATGCATTGTTTCTTTCTCTTTCCTTTTTGGATTCTGGTGGAGTATAGAATCACTTACCTGACACTGTGACATGCTGGGAAGTGAACTGCCACACAGCTCTTTCTCCTCTTTCTCCCACTCTACTGCGCTGACATGACATGATGGAACTGCAGCTTCTATACCACTCCATGGGGCTTGCATGTCCCACTTTCCGAATTAGCATCCATTGTGAGTTTTATTTCCTTGTCATCTTCACCAAAACCATGTGTCCAGGACTTTTCCTCAGGTTCTATTCAGTGCATCCAGGGAAACATTTTTCATGACTTTCATCATTATAAAAATGTGGTTTAGAAAAAACTTTTGAAAATGCATGAATTTGTAAAGTAAAAGGATCATTTAAATTCCCACAGCACATTTGACAAGCCACTGACTGGATTTCACATACAGACAAGAGAAAATCACAACAAACCAGTGCAAATGAGAAGTATATATGTATATGTTCTGAATAAAGATTTGACTTTGAGATAATTTGTCTTGCTTTTTCACTTAATAATACATTCTGATTATTTTCCCATTCTCCATGCCATCAAATACCTTTAGAAATCATACTTAATAGCTATGATTTTGCTTCATAAAGTTACAATTTGTAATCTACTATTTCTAGCTATAGCAACAGGCATAATTTTCATAGGATGTATTTAGATGGTACATTTTATTTTACTCTGTATCTGTCATTATTGTTGAATTTTTACCAATTTTTGAGATCCTTTTAGTTTGTCTGCGTAGGTAAACATATCTTGTGTGAACGATAATAATTCTTACTTCTTACCTTAGGGTGTATATAATAGTTTTCTCATTTTATCACACTGTGTAGAACTTCTGGTGTGGTGTTGGCCCATGGTGTTAATGACAGTCATCATGTTTTCATTATGTTGTGAGCATGGTTCTCCTTCTTTCTTTTGTCAGTTTGTGTTGTAGGCTAAATGCACACACTCACACACATCTCTGGGATGCATTTGCTTAAATTATAATTTCTGGATTAAAGTGTACATTCTGCTTCTTATTGGCTGTTATCTTAGACAAGCTACTTCCCCAGTTGAAACCTCAGTTTCCTGAGCTGGGAAGCAGGGTCAGAAATAGCACTCAGTCATAAGGCTGTTGGGTTACAAAGATGATAGCTATAATGTGAGATGTAACAGAAACAGTTTAAACATCAGTTGTCTCTATCGCTACAGTTAGAATCTATTTATCATTTTCTTCTTCACATTGTCTATGTTTGGAATAACAGATCACAAGAAGACTTCTAGATTTCAGTTTATAGACATAATTTGTTCCAGAGATGGATTATTATTCCTTCAAGAGAGAGAGAGAGACAGACAGACAGAGAGAGAGAGAGAGACAGAGAGACAGAGAGAGATAGAGAGAGAGAGAATATTTCACCTGAAAAGCCTATCTGTGGCATTCTTCACAGAATACTTGATCTGAGATTGATGACATGCAGGCTTTACTATATGAAGATTTTCAGCACTTTCCAGCTTCATCTGGGCAATTAATAATAATTTTTATGAAATCATTAATTGATCTAGAATCTATTGCATCAATCAGAAAAGAGACTCTTTTCAGCTGCCTTAAAATTTCTACACCTTTCATGTTATAGTTTAACATTTTTAATATTTCCACTTTCCTGCTTTTTCCTAATTTATTTTACCAGAAGCTTCTTACTGTTATCAGTCTTCAGACATATCACCTTTGATTTAGAAAGTCTTCTCTATGCTTTAAGCCATTTTATTTACTATTATGGTGGAAGGTGGGCACAGGAGAACCAGAGCTGGATGGAAGTCTGAGAGCTACTTTGGGAGTTGGCTCTCCCAACCCTACCACGTTATTTTTTAAACTTTAAAAAATCTTTGCAGATTTATATTTTTCCTTTGATTGCTTGTTCTACTCTTCTTCCAGATTCTTCGCTTGAACACTTACCTTGTGATCTTCTTTTCTTCTGCTTTTCTTATGAAAATATTTTAAACTATAAATAGCCTTCAACCACAAATCTAACTTCAAACTACTTGACTTCATACTTGATAGTTTTAGTATTTTTCATCTAAAGGTTTTGTTATTGTCATTTTGACTCTTCTTCTTTAAATTGTACTTTATTTGGAAATGTATTTTTACATATTTCCAAATATATGGCTTGCTGTGGGATGTTCTGTATGGCAAATGTGTTGCTAATAAAACACTGATTGGCCAGTGGCTAGGCAGGAAGTATAGGCGGGACTAACAGAGAGAATAAAAAGAGCAGGAAGGTGGAAGGAGACGCTGCCAGATGCTGCCAGCCGCCGCCAGGACAAGCAGCATGTAAAGATGCCGGTAAGCCACGAGCCATGTGGCAAGGTATAGATTTATAGAAATGGATTAATTTAAGATATAAGAACAGTTAGCAAGAAGCCTGCCACGGCCATACAGTTTGTAAGCAATATAAGTCTCTGTGTTTACTTGGTTGGGTCTGAGCGGCTGTGGGACTGGCAGGTGAAAGAGATTTATCCTGACCATGGGCCAGGCAGGAAAACTTAAGCTACAATGGCTTCTTTAACTTTTCATGTCCCATTTCAAATTTCTAATATTATTCCATTGCAGTAAAGAAATGTGGCTTTAATGATTCTGATTCTTTGGTATTCCTTAAAATTTACATTTTGGCCTTCTATCTGGTAAATTTTTTAAGAATAATATTCCTTGTGTGCTTGAGATGGCTATACATTTCTGATATTGTGGTTATAGACTCCAGTAATGTCTATTGAATAAGGCTTATTAAATATTCTTTCCTAATATTCTGACTATTTCTAATATTCTTAAACCAATTCAGGGCACATTCTGCTTTGAAGGCTGTCTCTGATCCAACAGTGTCCTCATCTCTCCTTAAGCTAATATTTGGCCTATGAGAATTTTCTGTAGCCTCACCCTCAGTCTTCACCAATAAATATTCTTTCATATCTCCAGCTACTCTCTAGCAATCATCAAGGAGCTCATTCTGATGAACTAGAACATCCCTTAAAAATATCAGTTAGTATAAGAAATATAAATCCCCCATAGTCTCTATGAAAGAGTGATGTACATGATTTAATACTTCCTGGCTTCATCTTGGCAATTGGTATTATTGATTACAAAATCATTTTAGAAGCCTAATTAAATGCAAAGAAAAGATATGTCATATGACTGAGCCATTATACATGACTTCAGCAGCTTGTGAGGCACCAAGTCCTGGAGAAATGCATTAATGCACCAGTAATGGCTGGATTCTCTTATCTAGAAGCCACTGAAATTAGCCATTGGAATACAGGTGTTTTCTGTGCAGAAAATGTATTTAAACCCTTATCATGTTTTTAATTTGTGACTTTGTTGAATAGTTACTCTGCCACCTTTATTTTTCTGCTATACTGAATTATCTTGAATAAGAAAAACATTACTCAAGAGATTTTAGGAGCCGCTAGATTATATCAGCAGGCATCTACCCCAGTCTCCTCTGGATGAGCATGAGTAGACCTTAGATAGATGTAGGTGGAAGGGTGCTAAATGAGAAAAAAGAAAAAACAAAAGAAAACTCTGCAGGATCCAAGAGACATTCAGACTCCAGTTCAACAAGTCATATAGAAACGTAGTGCTAGTGCGGAAGGAAAACAGGACACTGAATCAGAAATACTGGTACCAGGAAAAGGCCAGCACAGATGTTGTGGAGTGAATTATGTCCCCTAAAACATGCATTCATGTTCTTATCTCCAGCATGCTGTTTGTGAACTTATTTGAAAATGGGGTGTTTCCAGAAGTAATCAAGGTAAGATGAAGACACAACAGCCGCCGAGGTGGGCATTAGTTGGATGATGGACCAGGAGGAGAATACATTCCTCCTCAGCTCCTCCCACCAGTGGCTCCGCTGCAGCCTTCTGGCCTCCGGAACCGGAAAGGAACAGACTTCTGAGGTTCCAGGCCAGTTTGTGGCGATTTGTCAGAGAAGCCAGAGCAAGCTGATACAGAGGAGAACCAAATTGCACAGGTTCTTGTGAAGGAACATGGCGGTGAGAAACAGCCTGAAAGCCCGAGGCTCCCTGCTACCTTTTTAAGTAAGTTTTTGAGCTGAGGTTAGCCATGTAAGTATCAGTTCTGAACCTGAGATTCTAATTATTTTGTAGACACAATCCAGGGGGAAGAAATTGTAATAATTTGTTCACATAGGCCAACGATCCGTGGTATAACTTTCAATGAATAAGCAACCTACCAATTAAGAAATGTTGATGTCTAGAGTCCCAGGATTTGGGAAGTTGAAGGAGGAGGATGGCAACTTTAAGCCATCATGGGATACACAATCAGTCTGTTTGAAATAAAACATATATAGAACAAAAGTCATGGAAAATGAGTAAGTTAATTATAAGTTTCTATATAGCTTTGTGCTATAAACCAGCTATATAAAGTTAAGATCATGGAGTACTTCATTATATTTACTTTGATTGCACATTTTTACTTTAATAGAGCCAACATAGAGGCTTCACATGACTAGTGAAGGCAGAAAAATGTGGCAAATGATCCTGTATGTCTACATTTTACACACACACACACACACACACACACACACACACACACTCTTCACCCTTGATCTCAATGCATGCATGTTTTAAAATACAGTTATTGGAAAATTACAGACCAAAATAATGTTGATGAAATTTTCCAACCCACACATTGTAGGGTTCACCAGACAACCCCCATTGTACTAAGATTAGTAATGATGAAGCTAAAGTAACAGTGGTGTATAACTCTAAAACAATAGTAGCAGCTATTGAAAGTGAAAAGAAACCATTGATATACTGATAACTTGTGGGAATTTCATGTGTTGCCTATGCCCAGGTGAAGACTGATGCTAATCAGATGCCTACTAGGTCCTGGAGATGCAACAGTGACCAAAGCAAAGTCCTTCCTCTCACATGTTACCAAATATCTCCAGTATGTGCTAAAAGTCCTAGATAAACAAGCAGGGTTGACTTTCAAATAATGTATAGTATTATTTATATTGTTTATGATATGATGGTATTATTTTTAGCATTAAAACATAACAGGTTGTTCTCCAGAATGCTTGTCTATACAAAAGAGAGATAAAGAGGGAGGGAGGGAGGGAGAGAGAATTCAGACTGAAAGGGAGAGACAGCAGGAGGGGGAGGGAGAATCTAAAGAATCATGCATTACTCACACTTAAAAGCTGTCTTGTACTTTTGAGTGGCCCATTAACCATTTCCCCCGTGGTTCAATAGTGGCAGTTTTATTTTGGGGATAACCAAGAGCAGTTTAATTAGACTTAAGGTCTACTCAGTAAGAGTGAATCATACTGTAAACTTACCCAACTGCTTGTGGCTGGAGAGGTCATAGAACTAAAGGAAACACACTACTACGTCTTCCTAAACCCACATAATTTCTAAGTATATACTAAATGCTTATCACTCTACCCACAGAGAAGTGAACTCTGACCCCTCATCAAATAAACTTCTTTGTGCAGCAGATGGAAACTATTTTAGAGATCCACTATGGGTCCAACTGTAGAAAATAGATGAGCATGGGGTGCCCAACCCCTACTGACATGTCTACAAGGCCATCCTACACATAAGGCTCAGTGAGCGTCACAGAAGAGGGTGGGAAGACTATGAGGGCCAGAAGACCAGGAAGTTGTGCAAGATAGGGTCTTTCAGGCATGACAGAAAAGTCGCTTCAGTGAACTCTGAATAGTACGGTTGCCTAAACGAGACCTGCATGGTGACAATACCAGTTGACCTGCAAATGTGGATGCAAGAGATTTCACAAGACTCCACCTCTATATTAAGAGCTTTAGGCCACCAGTAGCTGCTAAGAGGGGGAGAATCAAATTTCTCTGGGTATGAGCCCCTGGTAGGGGGTGCTAAACATATGTATATAAGAGCAAAAACAAATGGACTGAGTAAGGGGTGTGTGTGTGTGTGTGTGAGAGAGAGAGAGAGAGAGAGAGAGAGAGAGAGAGAGAGAGAGAGAGAGAATGAAAGAAGAAATTATGATTTGAGAGGGTGTAGAGGGGACACAGGAAGAATTGAAGAGGAAGGAGTGAAATCATATAAATACAGTACTCATGTATGAAATTCTCAAAGAACTAAAATAAAATTTAAATAAAAAGATGGCTATTTCCTATTACTTTAACTAGGCAAAGATGTATTACATTGGTTTATGCTGCAGAATATTACTTTAACAGTGTAAAGGTGTGTTATATTTGTTTCTGCTGCCTTTGTTAATGATGTAAAGATGTAACATTTGGTTGTGCTGCATTTGTTTAATTATGTAAAGATGTGCTGCAAGTATTTCACTTTGCCTGCCTAAAGCACCTGATTGGTCTAATAAAAAGGCTGAACAGCCAATAACTAGGCAGGAGAGGGAAAGGCAGGGCTATTGGGCAGAGAGAATAAGTAGGAGGAGAAATCTAGGCTTGAGAGAGGAGAGAGGAGGAGAAGAGAATGAGGGAGAAAAAGAGGGACACACCCTGGGCCAGAAGCCAGCCAGCCAGCCAGCCAGACAACAGAAACAGTGAAAGTAAGATATACAGAAGGAAGGAAAGGTAAAAAGCCCTGAGGCAAATTATAGATGAAGAGAAATAGGTTAAGTTATAAGAGCTAGTGGGATAAGCATAAAATAAGGCTGAGCATTCATAACTAGTAAGAAGTCGCTGTGTCATGATTTGGGAGCTGGTTGGTTGCCCAAGAGAATAAGCCTGGTACAATGTCTTCCACCCCCGGACATCATACTTGAGAAACATGCTCTAAAACTACCACCTAAGCTACTCCAGGTAACTGTTAGAATAGCTGAACCTGTGGCTTCCCGACACAATGGTGGCATGTCCCTCACCGTGGGAATGCAAGCCTCACATTGCCTCATTCTCATCCATTTAGTCTCAGAGAGTAAGAAAACCTGGAAGTGATTGCATATGTAATGGCTTATTTAATTGATCCTAGCAACTGGGGAGGGGGAAGCAGGTAGATTTTAAGTTCAAAACCAGCCTGGGCTACACATAAAAGCAATAGTAGAAGGGTCTTCTTCAGTTACCTAATGTTGTTAGAAAGTCTCTCTCTCTCTCTCTCTCTCTCTCTCTCTCTCTCTCTCTCTCTCTCTCTCTCTCTCTCTCTCTCTCTCTCACACACACACACACACACACACACACACACTATGTGTCTGTCTGTCTCTCTCTCTCTCTCTCACACACACACACACAATATGTGTCTGTCTGTCTGTCTGTCTGTCTGTCTCTCTCTCTCTGTTGCTGTCTGTTTCTCTTTCTCTCTCTGTCTGTCTCTGTCTCTGTCCATGTGGTTTACTTCTCCATGGCATAGAAGGAAAAATACACAATGGTTTTTCTCCCACTACTAACATTAGTTCCAGGACTTGCAGCTGGCATTGCATTATTTCGGCAGGATTACCCACTAGATTAGGTTCACAAGCTGCAGCTTTAGACACTTCCTCTTGAGTAACAATCCTGAATCTTCTATTAATGTTTTCCTTCAACTGCTTAGCTGTATCTCAGTCCCTGCATCTCTAAACTATAGATACAGCATCTGCATTGCAATCTAATGTGAAGATTGTATCCAAGGGTCTTATAACAATTCCCACACAAAGTAAAGAAATGCAGGAAATATCAGCCACTGTCCTGTCTCCTTTTCTCTACTTTGTTTTTTTGTTTGTTTGTTTGTTTTGTTTTGTTTTGTTTTGTTTTTCGAGACAGGGTTTCTCTGTGTAGCTTTGCACCTTTCCTGGAACTCACTTGGTAGCCCAGGCTGGCCTCAAACTCACAGAGATCCGCCTGGCTCTGCCTCCCGAGTGCTGGGATTAAAGGCGTGCGCCACCACCGCCCAGCCTTTTCTCTACTTTGTAAACATCCTTACCACACAGAAAACAGCACATCAAAATCTTGAGGTTTAAAACATGTCATTTTAGACAGATATTTGAGATAGAATAAGTATAAGAATCACACTGTAGTCTAATTTTATTTTTTAAAGATTTTAATTTGAATTTGTGTGTATGTGCATGTGAATGCAGGTACCCACAAGACCGGAGACTCAGATACCCCTGGAGCTGGAGTAGAGGTGGTTGTAAGAGGCAGGTCTTGGGACTCAAACTCATGTCTTCAAGCTGTCCCAGTCACTGGGCCATCTTTCTCATCTAATTTTAGCAAATTTTAAGTTACATGTGTGTTTCTTTGTGCTTTATTATATATTTTGTTCTTAAATTTATTTGATTCTATGGCTTTTCCTAGGGAATCTGAGTATGCAAACGAGTGTCTCTGCTGGCATCAGTCTTTTCTCATAAGCCTGAGGAGTGCAGGGTTCCCTGTGTCCCTAAGACTAGCCATCAGAGTAGCCCCAGTTCTCTCCACTTTAGAGATGGTATGGCCAGGATGGTGTGCACTCTCTGCTCTGCTCATGGAAGAGGGATGCTCTGTGTGTTTTACTCTTCTTTTTTTTTTCCCTGAGAGAGGGTCTCACTATGTAGCTTTGACTGTCTTGGAACTCACTCTGTAGACCACGCTGGCCTTGAACTCACAGAGATCCACCTGTCTCTACCTCCTGGGTGCTGGGATTAAAGGAGTGTGCCACTATCCACACTATCCATTGCAGATGGGTTTTATTATTAATGCCAGCACATCAAGTTCTCTTCTAGGTGGGTTTTGGGAGACCTTTCCAAATTAGACCCATGGGTCATCAGCTCAAATCCACCACTTATTGTCTCATTCCAGATCAGCAATTCTCAACCTGTGGGTCCTGACCCCTCTGGAGGTTGAACAAACTTTTCACAGGGGTTGCCTGAGACCATCAGAAATATCAGCTGTTTACTGTTTGTAACAGTAGCAAAATTACAGTTATGAAGTAGCAATGAAAATAATTTTATGGTTGGGAGTCACCAGGATATGAGGAACTATATTAAAGGGCTGAGGCATTAGGAAGGTTGCGAACACTGTTGTAGATAAAGAGGTAGAAATTCAAGTAGCAGAAGAGAATTTCATTTCACTTCAGCCTGCTCAAAGAAAGTTTATTTCTTCGTAAGATGGTGCCAGGACCAAGTATTAAACACATAGTTCTCTCATTTTTCCATCGTTAAGTATTAATTTCTACTTGTAGCCAGCATCAGGGCTGGAAAAAAATCATAGAAGCAAACATTCCGGCAAAGGACAAAGTCAACAGAGTCAGTGTCAGGTAGATGAAGAAATTCACTGTGCTCAGCCCTGCGTCAGTTAACAAGATCAGAAATGGCCAGAGCTGTGGAAGGGCCCTTCAGCTTGAGAGGAGCCTCATCCAGCTCACCTGGTACTTGGTTGGTGACACTGTTAGGTAGAATGAGGCAAGAAGAGAGGCTGCATCCCGTGATCTGTGTTGCAAGCACAGAGGGGGCTTGAGCTGCTTCTCCGTGAACTTCTTTTACTGTTTAATAGCGGCAAAGTGACACAACTTTGTGGACGTGTGTGGCATCCCAGTGAGGGCCCCAAATCCACAGCTGAGATTTCCCTCTGTGTGCTTTTGCTGATGCTGCTGGCAGATCCTCTCTGAAGCATCCATGGCCGTGACACACGTCAGCACACATTGCCTGTAAACAAGGAAGCCCCCTTCGGCAGGGGACTGAGGGAATTGGTGCCTCACTTGAGTGCTTTGAGAGGCCAGGATCAAAAGTACTTTTAAGCATATCATATAATAATTATCATCATTAAGAAGCACGAGGAGAGGAGTCCTGAACTCCCAAACTTTCAAAGCAACAAAAGCAGCACAGATTTAATGGGACTTTGAAGTCAGATAAATCTCCAGGTATTTTCATTATTGAAACTCACAACTAATTAAGGAAAACCCTATCTGGGCCAATATTTAATTATGTTTGCTTGTCCGCCTGTGTCATGTACTGTGTTTGGAAAGTAGAGGGGTGTCAATTGGATTGTACCAAAAGACTGTACTGGGACCAGCCAACAGCATTCATTTTTAACAAAGGATGGCATAGTGGAATTTTGATCTTTTTTTTGTCTAAATAAATAAGCTCTTAGCCTTGATGCTAGTCTTTGTAGTTCACATGGCCCAGAGGTTAGTTAGAAATTTCTACATAAGTATCACAGTTATTCTATATTACAAGACAATGTCTTAAACATATTTTCAAAAGAAGATTATGGGGAAAATGTTACAATTAGAGAAATACAAATGACCCTGATTCTATCACCAGGAGAGGCTCTTTAAGTGGAAGACGGAGCAGTCCTCTAACTGCAGCTCAAACCCCTAATATTGCCTCTAGTTCTCCCTCCTTTAGCCCAGTGAAGAAGCCCATGCTATACTTTGATTCTAAATAAAATCATAGGCAGCATTTAAAAGTTAGAGTACCTCTTAATATGTGGGTTTCTGGGAACTCTTAATAAAGTGAAAGATCTGACAACACGGAGACCACTCCACGATCACAGGCTGCTTTTGTCCAGATAGAAAGATTGATGGTTCCTCCCAAGCCCAACCATGATGAGAGGACAAGGAAGCACAGTGAGCTCCTGTGTAATCTTATCCTAGCACGGAAGGAATAAGGAACTGACTCGGGCTGCAACTTGAACGAACTTTGAACATATTTTATTACGTGAGAGTGGGAGACACAAAAGGCCACACATTATATGAATTTATTTTATAAAATGCCCAGAATAGGCAAATACACCATGACAGAAAGCAAATTCGTAGTTGCTAGGGACTGAAGGGAGAGGAAATGGGGAATGACTGCTTAATGGATGTGGGCTTTCAGCTTCAGATGTCAAAACAGTTCTAGAACTCGATACTGTTGATAGTTGCCCAACATTACGTATTATGAAATGTCACGGTGTTACATGCTTTATAGTGTTTAAAATCATAAGCTTTTTGTTATGTGTATTTTATCACAATGAAAAAGAGAGCCATAAACTCCTTGTCCTCATATGCTAGGATACGAGGAAGAAGGGGATGTAACATGTGGTAGACGAATCTCACGTGCCCCGTGCCAGTGTGAGCGGGAAAGACAGCGGTGCCTGGTTGCTCCACTTCTGGTGGTTAAAATACCAGCCAACCACTTCCTGTGGACAGCTAGGTCCTAAGCTTCCCTTCCAACAGCACATTCATTGGTAGCGGTGGGTGGGTGGCTGCCTTGGCTACTTTTCTTGTTGTTGAAGCAGCTTTGTGGAGCAGAGGATTGTTCTGACTCACAGTTCCCTGGCCAGGAAGTCATGGCAGTCAGGCAGTGCTGAGGCAGCTGGGGCATGTAGAGGAGCTCCTCGCCCAATGACAGGATCAAGAAGCAGATGCTATCCTGGGACAAGGGTAGGGGATGACAAGGCCCACACCTGCTGACCCACTTCCATCAGCAAGATCTACTTCTATCCCTGGCCCCACCTCCTAAAGCTCCCAGAACTTCCCAAAACATCACCACCAGCTTGAGACCAGGTGTTCCAACATGTGCCTGTGGGAGATGTTCCACATTCAGAGCATAACGGTAGTTTTTGCAGTAAAACCCTATCACTCCGAGATTCCCTGGGCTCCTCACAGAGCTTTGCTTGTGGAAGATACCTTAGACTCGTCCCTCCAGGCCAGATGCTGTAAAATATCTCCCAATCCATGGCTTGTCCCTTAGCTGATCCTCTCCCTAACCAAGCTAAGGCCATGTAACTTCTACACAGGACCTTTTTGACTATTTGAGAACCATTTATGTCTCTCATTCCCCAAATCATCATTATTACAATAAAATGTTGTAAGTTGAGCATTGCTTGTGTGCCTGGTACCACCCTAGGCAGATTACACTTGCTTTCGCACTTACTGTTCACAACACCAAAACTTGCAAATCTTTATGCATGATGGCCTAGGAGCCATGTCAGTAGCTTGCCCAATACCTTTCAGTTACCTAGGTCAAGATGCAAAATCAGAATGACTGATTCCAGTATCTGTACTCCAAACATAACACCCTTCACCTCTACACATCATGCATGGTGAGTACTACTGCAGAAGTCTAAAAGTCTTGCTAGATATCCTTTAAATTTCTTCCGAGGAGGTTGGAAAAACCCTACTGGGTCCTCAGGTGGCTGGCAGTGAGGAAGACCCCAGGAATTATAAAGTAGCAGTGACAGCCTTGAATTGAGCCCATAGAGTAAGAGGCCCACCTACAGAGTAAAGCACTCCCAAGACTGTCTCCTGGCCCAAGAATGAAGAGGATGTTCTCTGAGAGTGGTACATCCCCCATCTAGATCTAGAAGGCTTTGCATGTCCTCCTTCCCTAGTGTCCTTAACTGTCTCAGTTCAGCTTCATGGCTTCATTAGAAAAGTCCCATTTCACAGGCTCCTGTCACCATCAGCAGGGTGAACATTTAAGGATCTCCATGCAGTTTTTTCATAAACTAGGTACTGTGATTACATCTGTTCTTCTTGGTCCCTTTCCTAGCCTATCTTCTGAATTCTGTACAAAGTGACTTTTCTAAATGGAAAAGCTATTATATCAAACTGCTCCTAAGTATTCTTCACTGGCTCACCATCTCTCAAAAGTCTCCAATGGAATGGACTCTCAGGTTTCATTTACCACCCAAACTAGAGCCTGTCCTGTTCTTTCTTTCCTCTTCCTCCATGTCTGTGATTTGCTAATCAGCTTTCTCAATGCCTCCATCCACGGTACACCCACTGGATGGCACCCATTGCATGACAGACTCTAGACCAGGTACTGGGAATATCAAAGGACCTAGTAAGAGGAGTCAGTATGTAAAGAGGGACAGGACACACTGCCTGGAGATGATGCAGAGAATGTGTGTTTTCAACTTCATCCCATTGTTTACCTGGTGATATTTACCTAAAGAATAGTTGCTTAACATTTGCAGAAGCCCCTCTTTAAAAACACTTAGAACATAGCAAATAGAATTTGCCATACTGGAGAATACTTCTGAGGCTATTTTTATTTTCTTGTATTTCACTTTATTTGTATTTCAATTCCTTGCCATCTTGAAAATCAGATAAGCATGGATCTGAATCTCTTTTCTTCACTTTAGCAACCCAAGCAAGTGTCCTGTTCCTATGACCCTATCTCTTCATCTGTACCATAGATGACACCAAGTTCTACTTTACCTGGTTGTCTTTACTTAATAAAATAGTGTAAGGTGTCTCATAAACACAGGATGAGATGGGTATCAGGGTCCCACCAGTGGAACAGTGAATAGTTATATTATTATGATTATTACTCTTCCAAGGGGCCCTCAGAACACTTAGCAATATACTGGCTATATCAGGAGCTTGTGAAGATAAGTCACTCTCTCCTGACCCTGGTTGCTCAGAAATAAATATGCCTGCTTTGAATACAGGTAAATAAATTATTCAGCTAATTTTAAAAACTGTTTGGATAAGCTATACAAAATGTCCTTTGTGACACATCCCACTGTACCTTCAGTTTTAATGACACCAACCAACCCATCATAACAAATTTAGATACTACTGTGATAGGTCATACAAAGGAATCACACAAGGGACTATCTCGGGGCCACAAATCATTATGACTTTTATGGGAGGGATGAGAGAAAAACTGATAGTTAAAAAAAATTGTAGTGTTATTTTAGGGTCAGGCTAAGTAGAACATTTAATGTGGATTTTAGAAAAGAGAATGAAAATCAGTGCAGAGAAAGTTTGCGTAGAAGAGAAAGAATACCATATGTTTTTAATAATATTGGGTCCACATGTTTTTGCAAAGAAACACATGTCCTGAAAACCCAGGAGGGTACCCTTGTTTCATTTTGGAAGAGATTGTTGAATTAAAGCCCTCAGGCTAATTAAGCCGGCTTGTTTGCCCTAGGGAAAGCCAGAATTTAGTTGAGCGTCTGATGCCATCTTGTCCCCAACCAGCAAATTTCTTGATACTAATGAGACCCCACCATTTGAAAACAGTTTCCCCATCATTGCTTTTAATCTAAAGGTCATTTGCAATGTTCACCCATCCTATACTGCTGTCAATCAGGACAGATGTGTGAGGAGCTGCCCTGCCAACAGGAAACAAGAGGCCTCAGTTTCCTTTGGACTCAGTAATTCCTATTCACCTTGTTGTGTCACAGCCACCTACCCATCCTTTTCACGGCACAGACAAAAACTGGGTATTCTTGTCTCTATTATAAAATAGAAACAAGGGTTTAGGATGCTGTAACTACAGTGAAACTTGTGTGACCTCTTCTTTTAACCATCACAACTGAGCTACCTGATCAGCTGGACCACAGAAGTTCTGAACACCAGGAACACAGCTCATTGCTGCCTGTCTTGCCAGTGTTCATGCCCCTTTAGAGGGTTACCTGGACCCCATAGCACAATAAGTCAATTTTACAGTCCATGGTCTCAGAAGCAGTGGGAACTCAAGAATTTAGTTGTGGGTTGGTAGTATGAACCTTGTCTATGAGTTAAATTTTGACAGTTACTGAGCTTGAGTGAGATTACCTGAAAAGATGCAAGCCCCACCCTTATTGTGTATTTTTTTTTTTTTTGATAGTGATGCAGGACGTGTTCTTGTCTGCCTTGGGGTTTCTGGATCCATTCGAAGGAAAGGACACAATTTTTCAGAGCCCTATCAGCTGTGAGAATTTTATTAGTCCCCCATCAGGCAGGATGGCATACATAAATAGCTTGATCATTCCAGTTTGGCCAAAACAACCTAGGAGTCTCTTTCCCTTTGGTTCTCCGAACTAATCAAATGTGGGCCACAGCAGTTGTGGAGTGGAGAACGGACTGCAAGGTGAGAAGCCAGAGGTAGGAGTTGAACTTCTAAGAAAGATGCTATTCAGCTCAGACCTGGGAGGTAGGCAAGCTCCTATTTCACACCTGCTGTGCCCAAGCCCATCCAGCCACATTCAGAGTCCAGATCCTTCAGCCAACGCTAAAACCCCTCAGCCCCTGTGGGATTTGAGTTTAGCTCTTTTAAAACAACATTTTGATGAGTTGTGTGTAAATGAATCAGAAACATATGGATTCAATTTCCCTCAGAGTGTACGTGGGTTTAAAAATTAAGGGAGAAAAATGTGTGGAGCTGGGGTGTGGAGCCAAAGCAAAATGTTTAAAAACCAATGCAAGACATTTTGCACAACAGACAACCACCCTGCCTTCCTGAAGTGGGGTGATTACAGCAGGCTGAGAGGCAAGGGCTGTGATTCTAAAGTCACCAATATGTATCGGGCTGGTCTTCCAGTGGACAGCCTCCTGTGACATCCCAGAACTCTGTGAACAGTATCCAGTAAATGAAAAGCAGACACCAACTACCAGGGATGCCAGATCACATCTGGGCTGAAAATTAAATCACCAGGCAGACAGAGAAATTTTCAAACAAGGCACTTACTCTCTCTTTTAAAGTTAATTTAATTCTAAATAGAGGGCAGTCTGCACGTTGTGATATAAACCAAAGCTGAGAAATCTCCATCAGGATGCATGTTATCTGAATCCCGGAGGTCCTTTGGACCAAGGGCTGTGTACCTCAGCTAGGGAGGTGGTTTCATACTAGAGCCTTTTCAGAGGCAATCCCTGATTTTCAAATTCATTCACTCAAGGAACATTTATTAGGCACCTACTATATACCAGGAGCTGTTTTCAGAACCAGAAACATAAAACCACATGAGAAATGATTGCACCTTCCAAGTGGTTTCTGGGTTGTCAGGACTGTTGGTCTAGGTTTGAGGACAGACTCTCCACAGTGTGCCATGAGGGGGACCAAGGAGAGTACATTTCACTCTACCTTGGCAAAGGGAGAAGAGAGGTTTCAGGATTTACTCTGCTCTTGTTTCTAATGGCTGTGAGAGTGGCTGGCCACATATTGGTTGACAAGGACAGATGAATCATTCCTTCACATCCCATACAAAGAGGCACAAATGTTGTACAAAGTCACAGGGGACCCCCTTCTTAGATGCAGTCAACAACCAGGAACTGTGAAAAGTCTTGGAGTACCAAGAGGGTGGCTTACCCCAGTTTACATAGGAAGAGGTGACTGGCTGGCTCAGCAGCATCTGAGGCTGCTGTGGATGAATCTGGTCCTCGGGGACTTGGCTAGAGGAGAAAGGGTCATGGAATCAGGGCATGCAACCTCAGCAGATGTCAAGGTCCCACATCCTATCAGGCCTGGGTTTTAAGCCTACACTAGAGCAAGAATGGAAGTGAGTGACTGAGCTCTGGCAACGTGGCCAGACAAGGGCACATCACAACCCAAAAGAAGGAGGAGGAGGAGGAGGAGGAGGAGGAGGAGGAGGAGGAGCCCAAGCATAGGCCCAGGCAGCCCTGAAAATTCATCCAATATGTTCAGAGAAGATGGCAGTTTCTTTCTGCAGATTTTGCAGAAAAGAAAGCACAATCTGTCTTTAAAGTTTAAACAGGAAAAGTAATCAAACAGGAGTAGAAATGAACGTAGAGCAGCTGAGTCCACAGACGTTCACTGGAGCCATGCTCAAGCCTTCTAATGGCCACACCGAAAAAGAAAGTAGAAAGAAATAAGTGAAATTCATTTTAATGATATATTTTATTTGACCCAATATATCCAAACTATTACCATTTTAACATGTAACAACAACCGCACTTACTTTAGTGAGACACTTATATTCCTTCTTCACACTAGCTCTTTGAAATCGGATAAGTGTTTTTACAGTCATGATATACCTCACACATTTCAAGTGCTCGATACCACATTTAGTTGATGGCTACCATATTGGACAGAACAGACTTAGGGCATTTTGGGTTGGCTTAAACTTGAGTCAAGTGCTAGTGTGTGTGTGTGTGTGTGTGTGTGTGTGTGTGTGTGTGTGTGTCCCCATTTTTACAACAGAAAGCTCTCATTACTGCATATAATGTCCTAGATGGGGAAAGGAAAATGCTTGGTATGTGTGGTTACTATTGCAGGCCTTACTTCTAGATACCAACACACTGACTGTGACTACATGCAGCATGTTCTAAGGATGGGAACTTGCACAGAAGAGTCCAAATGCTGCCCCTTTTCTGGGGCCCTTAAGCACTCCTTCAAGATTAGAATAAAACAAATTTGAGTCTCCATTGAGACTGAACTTTAAACACTTGGTTTTAGGTACTAGAAATACAAAGAAAAGAAAGCTATTGAGCATAGCTTAACAGAAAACCTCCCATCAATCCCATTTATTAGATCTTGATCTTCTACATGACAACTGTGACTTGGTCATCTGAACACATCACAATTCATACACACAGAAATGGGGCAGGTGGGGAGGTCTGCTAACAAAACTTATATGTATCAGTTCATGTTACTAGAAAAACATCATCCTGTCTAGTTTAACCTAACTAACAATTCTTTGATGAAGATCTATCTCTCTCTCTGTGTCTCTCTCTCTGTTTCTCTCTCAATGTGTGTGTGTATGTGTGTGTGTGTGTGTGTGTGTGTGTGTGTGTGTGTGTGTGTGATGGTCTATTTTTAAATATCTCTATGGGTTCCCTACCTCCTAGTAAAGTTTTTAATTTCCTTTTTGGCTAAACTTACATTTTTCCTGTTTTTTTTTTTTTTTTTTTTTTTTTTTTTTTTTTTTTTTTTTTGGAAAAGGAGAAATCATGAAGTCAGGAGGGGGCACTTAGGATGAATTCGAGTGGGGAACAGAAGTGTGTGCTGATAGGATCTAAAAACTCCTATCATGTATAAAATTGCCAAATAATAATTTAATTACATGAAAATATTAAATTAAAAACTAAAGATATCATTGCCTAATAATTCTCATTTCATGTATGTAGTTACTATAAAACATGGAAATAATCATATTTAGGGGGGAAATGTTTAAACGAAATCTAGAAAAGAGATCCAGAGATCCAGAGACTGTTTTCAAATAATTACTAGTGCTTTAAGACGAAAGTAAGATTAAGACAAAACTCTTATACTAATAGAGAATATATTGTACCCAAATAGTTAGAATCCAAAGCAGAGAAAGGTAAAAGGAAGTTGCATGTCAAGAACGCATTGAGAATTAAAGACGAAGTTGCTAAGGACGTGATAACATCTGAAGGCAGTTGTAGAAAGTTGTCCTAGAGGTTAGCTGATAGAATACTACAGGGAATGTTATAGGCCAAGCCAACTTCATTCTGCACTGGTAAGCATCTGGGTGGCTTTTCTTTCTGATCATACAGAAGGTCCTTGCTTTGCTAATTATTTTCTCATGTAATGTGTGTGATTCAGTCTGAAAATTCCCCCAGCTCATCATTTACAATTTCCTCTTTGACACACATTAGGCCAATAGAAAAAAGAATTAAGAAGTAATGAGGAAGGGGCCCAACTGCTTTGAGAAATTTCCACATATGTGCTAATTAGTGATTCCATCTGAAAATATTCCCAGGAAGCTGGGTGAGTATAGCAGACTGGGATAAATAATGCAGAGACCCTGTGGCAGTGTCAAAAAAACGCCATAATGAAGGCTGCTTGGGAGTTCAGAGAGTCTCCCAGTGCCGTGGGTGAAAATAAAAACATCAATGAAGTAAAACTGCTGCTCTAACACCTCAGGGTTTCCCCAGCCTACCCCACACACACACACATACACACACATGCATTCACACACCCATGCACACACTTGCTTTCAGGATTATAGCCCACCTCCCCGTGTAGGTCTGTTTTTACATTGAGTAACGTAGACCTTCTTACATCTATTTGCAGGGCTGCTGGAAGGTGCAGTCTTCACTCGAATTCAGGTCCAGTTACATCAGCACATGGAGGTGATTAGCCGTGAAACAAGGCATTAGTCCCCAGCCTCCCATGCTAAGTGAAATACTCTCTGATTACAGGAGCCTCAACCTCTGGAAGTCCCTTCTGTGAAACGACAAGCCTGCTGGTTGAGTCCTCGGACACAATGCTTAACTATGTTTTTTAAGTACAATTGAGTTTCATCAAGTAGGCCAGACGCACTGGTGGCTGAAAAGCTCTCTGTAAAATCAGAGGGAAAATAACAGTAGCAGCTCCGTAAACGAGGGGTGGGTAGCATTTCTGTGGCAATTTCTGGTTTTAATGCTTTCAGCCAACACGAGAAGACTGTGATTTGGAAGTTGTGATGGAGAATTAGGGAAACCTCAAGATACCCCGAAGTGCTGAGAGATGATGGCACAAATGGGGCAGTTTCACAGAGCCCTCCCATGGCAAAGGAAGACAACATGGGTTTTTAACGGCTTTATAAAGATGCATGTGAAATTTCTGGGTTGTTTGTTTGTTTGTTTGCTTCGATTTTTTGTTTTTGTAAGGTTTCCTTGTCCAAGCTCTTTTGTGGGTGACTAACTCCATGCTGCTCCTATTGAAGTGGCCCCTTCCACGCCGAACATCCGGTGATCCTTGTGATGTGCAAAGTCCTGAGACACCACCTTTATACTTTGTAGAGAGCCTGCCACTGAGTCAGTGACCCACTTAGCAGATGGATTTTACTGCTTGGTCAAACTTACTGGGCATGAAAACAAAGTCTGCCCTGTAGGAGTAAACAAAGATCCTGGGAACAATCTGAAGCCTGCGTGCTAATGGAGGCCTTATCTCTTTTTCTTTGAAAATCAAGGCTTCCTACAAAAGGAATAAACTGCCCTCATGACAGAGAATGAACTAACCAGGTATTTACATTTAGACAAGACAGAGTCTCTTCCAGCAGCCCAGAAGAATTCGCAGCTGTCAAGAGTCAAATAAAGGCTTTCAGAAATCTTTCTCAAGAGCCAAGGATGCCATTTGAAGAAGAAAGTAGTGAGCAATTTCCACCCACATCATAGGAATTTCAAAAATGAATTCTGTTTGAAAGATGCAACCTGACCATATCCATCAAAACGGGATACCTGGGGCACAGTGTGAGCATTGCAAAAGCATCATTACGTATTTTAACAGACTGCATGTTTTTATGGCTGCATATGTGCTTTTTCCTTAATAGAATAAAAGATGGAAAGCAACAACTTCTCACCATGAAAGAAATTTTTAGTATTTGAAGTTTCCCCTTCATTTCTGCATATCCAGGTAAATGTTCTTTTAACAAGTCAGATGATAGTGTCAGAACTGTTTCCTTATTTCTAAATTTCATTACCAAAGAATCTTATCCTTTGATATATAACAGTTCACTCCTTTTTATTACCCTTTATGTGTCTGTTCAATGAGAGCACCCATGAAGTCACACGGAGGTAGGAGGACAACTTGTAAGAACAAGTTCTCTTTTTCTGCCACGTGGATTATGGGGCTGGAATTCAGATCATCAGCCTTGGCCACAGGACCCTTTACATAAGTCATCTCATTGGCTCCATGGCCATTCATTTTCAACTCTAATGTACTAAGAACCTCAGATACTGTGTACCCCAGAATCAGGGTATTTCTGGTATTGTCTAGAAGGTTGTGGAGCACCATGTGATTAAGGAAACGTATTCCAGAACAACACAGGAAGAGGGAAGTTGTAGCCTAAACATTCTGAGCTCAGAGACTGCCTCATGTTTCTTGGCTTCATGCCTAAGTCCTCAGAACAGGAATATACAATAAAACAGTAAATTTATTAAAAAGAGATGAGGACAGCCCATCCATCTGTGGATATAGTATTCAGTCAATTATAATTATTTATTAATATGGTACTGAGAATACAAGCATTGGTTACATCCATGAAGGATACAGAAATCTCTGCCTGATTAGAGCTTACAATATGTTCGGAAGTGGGAGCAGGGGGGACCAAAAACTATAATTATATTCATGTATCTGTATAATATGGAGAGAAGTGCTAAGGGGAAAAATCAGCAAAGTATAAGGTGAAGGATATGCCAACACTGTGGAAGGTTGGCCGGACAGAGCTCTATTTGAATAAGACCTAAAAAGAAATGAAGGGCATCTGAGCTCAGCGTCTTCCCAGAAGAGTGCAACATCACTGAATCAGGAGTGTGTCTGAGATGTTCAAGGCTCAGTGGAGTGAAGGGCTAGAGGGAAGAAGAGTTCAGAATGAAATGGTAAAGGCAGGCTGGTCAGATGTCACCCAACAAAACACATCAACTTTGACTTGATCGGAAGCCATTGGACTGAAGGAGGACAAGGTAGCTATGATCGCACCATTGTGTGAGAGTGTTATTTGCCCATTGCCTTGGAAACGACCACAGGAGGGCTGAGGGAGAAGTAGAGGCTTATGGTTCCATCCAGGTATGACATGGTCAAGAGACAGGGCAAGGTTTAAGTCGAGACATCTAGAGTAAAGAGGTGCTCTGTGTCAGGACTGTCCCAATGTCACATCAGGGGGTCTTCATCTGCTGTGCTCTGAGAGTGACGGCAGAGTGATCTGGGCACCTCTCCATCCTCATTTTGCACATAAAAGACCAGATGGGAACAGAGAATAGGGGAAGTTGAACATGTAGGATTTGCTGATGGTGTGGAGGGGGGATAAAAAAGAGGAGTACATACTGAAGGCATGTGTGGGGTCATTAACCTTAGAAGCCAGAATCAGGACACCATCCTCAAGGCACATATAAAAGGCGTAAGCTTGGGGAAGGAATACCAAAAGCTCAGTTTGGATATATTATATTTGAGATGTTTATCAAATATCTATGTCAAGATGTTTAGGTCTGAAGTTCAGGTGCTGTGGACTTTATAAGGGTAAGTATTACTGGAACCTGGCCTGCTGGGGTACAGGATCCAGTGTGGGTATTGACGGTATTGGCAAATTGACATTGTCATACTACTATGAGACAGTAATCTGAGAATAGTGTAAATGTCCTTAAGGGATCATTCAACCTTACCTGGAGGTTCTCACAAATATTGAGCACTTAACAAATGTTTGTTGAGAGTGTCAACACCACACTTGTTGATTTGCTCGTCTATTACTTGCTAATTTTACTGTTTTCATACAGATTTCTTTACCCAACATCCAGCTAGAAATCCAAGTAATTGAAGTAAAGATACTGTGGAATAAGAGTCATTTAAGTGGAAACTTCTAAGGGAGAACAAAGTTAGCAAGAGCCAAGGGAGCCCAGGAGACATGGGATATGCATCACCTCATGTTGCACTTCAAGGTGACAAGAAATGTGTGAAGAAGCTCAGCATGGGATTGTTGGAACCACCACGGGCAAATGATGCATACAGAAAAATCAGCAGGTTGTTTCCACAGCATGACGTCATGACTGAAGATCTGGGCATTTGAGGTGACTGTGTGTGTGTGTGTGTCTGTGTTTTGTGTGTACATGCATGTGTGTGTCATTGCATGTGGAAACCATAGGGCAATATTATGTCTTCATCAATCACTTCCTACTTAGTTTTAAGATAAGGTCTCTTACTGAACCTGGAGTTCACCAATTCAGCTAGGCTGACTGGCCAGCAAGTTCCAGGGATCCTCTGACCTCTGCCTCCTTAGCACATGGATCATAGAAATGCCCAGCTACACTCAGCTTTTTTTTTAAGTATGGGTGCTACAAATTAAATTAAGTTTGTCATGCTTTAGCAAGAAGCACTTTAGTTACTATTTATGTTTATATTAATTTATATACTTTTTGAATCTAGCAAATCAGCAGTGCCCCTAGTATAACTGAGCGTGGGTATCAGCAGACATGGAAGTCATGGCAACATAAGAGGAACAGAAGCCAAAGTGTGGGAGGCATGTAGTTGGTGACAGAAGCCTCCTGAGCACCCTGGAATGGTCAGAGAAGAACTTAGAGATCTACAGCTACAGTCTTCCACAAGTGTGCCATACCAAAGCTAGAGAAAGAGGAAACAACTGGGCTGGAGGAATGATTCAGTGGATAAAGTGTTTCCTACAAAAGCCTGAGGACCTGAGTCCAGATACCCAGATCTCAAGTAAAAGCTGAGTACAGCAGCACATGCTTGTACCCCAGCACCAGGAGGCACAGACATGCAGATCATGGAGGCTGGATGGCTAGCCAGTCTAGCCAAAACTTTGAGCTTCAGCTTTAGTAACAGACCCCATCTCAAACAGGAAGGGGAAGAATCAATTGGGGAAAGACATCCGGATGCTAACCTCTAATCTCTATGCCCATTCCCACAGGGAAGCACACTCATACACATGTGCACACATACACGCCTACAAAACACACACATACATACAGAGAGAAAGAGAGAGAAAAATTTTAGAAAGGAGAGCTGCTACAGAGGAGTCAGATTTTTATAAATTAGGTAACATTTCTGCACTTTTCAAAAATACTGTTCCTTTGAATCTATTGCTTCTTTATGGCCACTCAGGCACACACCAAGTTCGAGAGGTCAGCTGAAGAAAGGGTTGCAGAATTACCTAACACCACAGAGTGCTAATGGCAGATAGAATTGTTGAAACACAGTCCTCGGTAGCCAGTTCAAGCTCTTTTGGAACAAGTTTTAATGTAAATAAAGGCAGATAGGAGAAGAGAGGGCAAGAGGAGGGATGGGCAGAAAGCAAAACTTACTTGGAGAAAGGATTGTTTGCATCTGCTGGAATAAGAGTTAAAAACCAGAGCCTGCCATGTACTCTGATGATAAACATTTGTATAGCACAGACCAACTTCTGAACATCCTTTTTTCAGTAGGATTAGGTTTTTGAGAGTTTCCTACAATGTTTCATATCCCTCCCCAACCCAACTTTGTGTCCTAAAAGTCTTTCAAGGCCAATTTGTGCTACCCATACATTCTTGGATGTGTGGCCTTTCACTGGAGTGTGATCGACTTGCCAGGGGCTACACTCTTAGAGAAAACTGTCTCTCTTTCCAAGCAGCTAACAGTTGCCAATCACCCCACAGCTAGGCAGCTTCAGTCTACTTTTCAAGACATGATTCACTGGCTTATAGGAGAACAATTGGTATAACTTCATTTTACACTAGGGGTGGAGAAACAGCTCGGCCAATGGTTACCTGTACAGCTCTCGCCGGCAACTGGGTTCATTTTCCAGCACCAATATTCACAAATAACTGTAATGTCAGTTCCAGGGAATCAGACCCCCCTCTTCTGGCCTCTATGAGCTCAGGTCTATCTCTGCTAAGGCTGTGGGTCTTAGCACCTTCATATTATAATCCTCATTCATCAAAATACATTTTTTGTCACCCTCAAAAAGTCTAACATCGCATGGATACATTTTTAAAAGGTATTGACAAATAAAATTTTATCAAAAAATCTTATTAATTCTATTAATGAGAACATTGTGAACAGCTCTGCCCCACGCCATGTGGCTGGAGCAGGCAGAACTCAACTAAACGACTCAATGCTTCTGCACCAACCAGGAGCCTGCCCAGCACCAGAGGCACAGGGCGGTTGGGCACTATTATGATCTCTTTGTGTTGAGGAAGAAGCATAGCCCTGCCCAGTGCCTGACTGAACAGGACAAGGTGACCCACAAGCAGGCCTGGGGCAATCCCCAGGCGCCAAGGAGAAAACAGCGACTTCAGTCCCCTCAACCACCCACCCCCAGACACACACCTCCCACACATGTGGTAGAGCCAGGCAGACAGGCACTATTATGGTGAGCAAATGCATGGTGTGGTATGGGAGAAAGAGGGAGACTGAGGTAGGTGGCAATCTGTCTGGGCCTGGGCTGCTGCTTGGGGCCCATGTCTGGGTTCATGACTCTGATGCAGTTGCTGTTTCTGTTGCTGTTGGTGGCTCCTGGTACCACCAAAGGCAGAGAGGATAGGGCTGTCCTGAGTTGACCCTGCCCCTCTCCAGTGAAATACTCAGGAGAGAGGGTCCTACACCTCACCTAGGCAGCACAGTTGAGCTGACCCTGTTCGCAGGGGCATAGGTAAGCTAGCTCTTAGGGCGTGAGAATGAAAGAGCAGGCTGTGCCCCTCTTGTATGCCATTTCGTGGCATGGATGAGGGAAAAATGCCCTCCTCCCCGGCCCCATACCACCTGCAGCAGGTGGGAGACCTGACCCAACCCCTCACTAGCTGCAGCCACTCGGGAAATGGGGCCTGCAAATTACTGGGCAACACAGTAGAGTTGACCCTGTAGCCTGGGGTTCAGGGCATGAGAGGGCACAGCTGGTACCACCTCCTTCATCTGCAGTGTGGTGGTGGGAAAGTGTGAAGAAAAGATGCCCTCCCTCGCCCCTACCACCTCCAGCTGGCCAGGGAGCCGACCCTCCCCCCACCAGCGGCAACATTCCGGAAAGCCGGCACTGTGCCTCATCTGGGAAGCACAGCAGAGCTGACCTTGCTTACAGGTGGGAGGTGGGGCATGAGTGAACTGGCCCCGCCCCTCGTCTGCCATAGGGCAGCATGGGCAGGGAAGAGATGCTCTACCCCTACCCCCACCCCCACCCCCACCCCTCTGTGCCTGAAGTGGACTGGAGAGCTGGCCCTGAAGTCTTAAGAGTGGGAGAGCCACCCCTGCCTCTCACTGGCGAAGAACTCAGGAGAAAAGAGTCCTGTACCTCGCCTGGGTAGCAAAGTAGAGCCTAACGTGTTGGCAGAGGTACGAGTGAGCCAGCCCTGAAGTTGTGAGCGTGGGAGAGCTGTTCCCACTACTTGTCTGTCATGTGGCTGTGTGGCGGGGGAGAGATGACCCTCCTTACCCCTCACTCCTGACACCTGCGACAGACAAGGGAGCCGGCTGACCCTCTTTACCCGCTGCAGCACTCAGGAAAGCAGGCCCTGCTCCTTGCCTGGGCAACACAGTAGAGCTGACCCTGTTGGTAGAGGTGTGGGTGAGCTGGCCCTGAGGGTGTGAGAGTGGGATAGCTGGCCACACCCCTTTTGTCTGCCACGTGGTGGTGAGGGCAAGGGTGAGATTTCCTCCCCCCTTGCCCCTGCCACCTGTGATGGGCAAGAAAGCCGACCCTCCCCCTTACTAACTGCAGCACTCAGGAAAGTGGGCCCTGCACCTCCCCTGGGCAGCACAGCAGAGCTGACCCTATTGACAGAGGGACAGGTGAACCGCCCTGAGAACCTGAACGTGGCAGACCTGGCCCTGCCCCTCATCTTTCATGGGACAGGTGAACCACCCTGAGAACCTGAACATGGCAGACCTGGCCCTGCCCCTCATTTGCCATATGGTGGTGTGGGGAGGGGAGAGATGCCACCTCCCCCCCCAACCCCTGCTCCTCACTTGGCAGGTGGGAGAGCTGTCCCTGAGGTCATAAGAGCCAGAGAGCTGTCTCTGTCCCTTAACTGCTGCAGTACTCTGGGAGAGTGGCCCCTGTACCTCACCTGGGCAACACAGTAGAGCTGGCCCTGATGGTTCAGGTGTGGGAAAAACTGTGGTAATATTTTATTTGTATGTTAATAAATAAAGTTTGCCTGGAGATCAGAGGAAATAGCAAGCCATTTTTAAGTAAACACAAAAGTCAGGCAGTGGTAGCACATGCCCTTAATCCGATCACTTAGCAGGCAGGATCTCTGTGTTCAAGGCCATACTAGGGAACAGAGCCAAGCATGGTGACACACGCCTTTAATCCCAGTACCAACCATGGAGACCTGGAGGTCTGTACAGACAGCCAGAGACAAGGAAGTGAGGTAGCTGGGCTAAGAGCCAATGAGAGGGCAGAACAGCAAGGCAATAAAGTCACAGGTAGACAGGAAGTAGCACACTTTGGAAGCTTCGGAGTGGTGAGGTAAGGTTAGCTCGTGGCTAGTCCTATTTCCCTGATCTCTAAGACTTTCACCCCTATATTTGGCTCCAAGTTTTTATTTAATAAGACCGCTTAGAAATTCATCTACAAAAGATGACCCTAAGGGCATGAAGCAGAACTGGCTCTGCCCTTTGCTCATTGCTACAAGGAGTGAACTAGCCAGGGCAGTGCTGGAGAGCTCGCTTTGGTGGCAAGGATGCGGGAGAGCTGGTGGACTGACCAACCCTGCAGCTACCCAGGTCCAGAGCCAGGGTTATAAATTGACCCACTCCAACATCAACCCCATCTATGACCTACAGGAGCACATGAAAGGGCTGGTGCTGCAGACCCAAAGCAGCAGGAACTCCATGACACAGGGCAACAACAGGATAACCAAGAGGAGCCCCAGTGAGGGCCCAGCATCAATAGTGTAGCAGAGACCAGAGGCCTTGATCCTGACCAATGACTCTGTGCAATGAACACTTGGAAGTAAAGATACGTGGACAGAAGAGTTTATTGCATGACTCACTGTGCCACACTACAGCTTCTATAACCAGATTTTTTTCTTTTCTTTTTTTTTTTTTTTTTTTTTTTTTTTTTTGGTTTTTCGAGACAGGGTTTCTCTGTGTAGCTTTGCGCCTTTCCTGGAGCTCACTTGGTAGCCCAGGCTGGCCTCGAACTCACAGAGATCCGCCTGCCTCTGCCTCCTGAGTGCTGGGATTAAAGGCGTGCGCCACCAACGCCCGGCCAGATTTTTTCTTTTTTTTTCCTTCAATTTTATTTTATTTTGTGGATGAGGTTGCAAGGGCAAAGGGTTGATATGAAGGGATGGGAAAATGAATGGGATCCAGATGCATGATCTGAAAGACACAAAGAATAAATAAAAAGAAAGTTTAAAAAAATGAACATTGCATGTGCTAGACTCAGATGTTCATAAAGTGTGTGTCCCAAAATATCTTTATAGTTTAAGTTCTCTCAAACTATTATAAATATATTAGTAACAAGATCTACCACTCACCAGTATGTACTATTTCTACATGAATAAAACATGAAATAATCCATTAGAAAGAATTATATTCCTGGATGAAATCACAGCTGTTTTAGTGGGGCTTCTGATGAACTCTATCTCACAGATCTGAACAATCAGGAAAAAGCCCGTGGATAAAAATGAATCAAATATCTGAGCTAAGGAATGAGGGTGCCTTAAAATAACAAAAGTGCATTGATTGGTCTTTGACATCCCTCGTGTGCGTGCATGCGTGTGTGTGTGTGTGTGTGTGTGTGTGTGTGTGTGTGTGTGTGTGCGCGTGTGTGTGTGATCAAGAAAACTGTGGTTTGCAGTCTCCCATACAGGTTACCGCATGGTAGAGTTGTAATTTACAATATTATAAGAGAGGAGAGAAAAATGGCTCAAGCGCCCTTCACAAATATTTATTATTTATAACAATACTTCAGTATAGATTGCTTCTGACAAAGCAAAATACCTATGTATCATTTCTCCCCCTTTGGGAAAATGCCCATTTGCACAAATACTTAAAAATTCATATAATGGAAAAATGCATTCCAGCCATGAGTGCTTCCTCATGCAGAAATAACCGCCCATATGTTATCCTATGATAGCATATCACTGGACTATAATTAGTGGATCAAAACAACACTCAGCTGAGTCTTCGTTAAGAGAATTGCTCACTTCTGTTTAACAGCATAGAAGGGACTTCCGGCACAGCTAAGATCCAACACCTGAGATCCCAGTACACCTCACTCTTTCCCCCTCACTCTACCCACCTTCGCCATGGCCTTGTTAAGTCACAGCAGCACAGATTCAAAGAGAAGATGGGAAAGGGGCTCAAGCAGCCATGTGCCAGTCCACAGAACACCGACCGTCAGAGTTAAACCACAGCCTGTGCTGCCACTCAGCACTGCTCTGTCACTCCACCGTGCATCAGTCTATGACGTCCTCAAAGCTCTGCCGTAATTCTGACTCCTACCCAGCCATTCCTCTTCTAGACTGCCATCTATGACTCTTTTCTAACGCCCCATCAAGCTTAGTCTGGCTTCTTGGGAAGGAGCTGCAGGTTCAGAGATCTTCACTCTTCATTCCAAGGGACTCAGAGCCACCAAAACTAACAGTATGCATAAAGTTATCTACTTTTTTCTTTCTCTTTTATAGCATTTAAAACACGATTTTTTCTAGTATCCATAACAATCTATCACTTTCCTCCTTACAAATCAACAATTAAGTTTGCCTTTTTAAAGTTATCTACACCAATCCTCTACCAGAGCAAAGCCAATTCACAAATTCGCAAGAAGACTAAAAGTGGTTGAAATGAGACTTGGCCCATGCTTTCCCTCTCCCTCATCAATTGATACCCAAAGGAAAACTTCCCAGTCCTGATGTTTGCAGAATGACGTCCATCACACAGGTAATAACTCATCCATCTTAATGCTTCCTTTTAAGTTTGCCCTTAAGAAGCCTGTGATCTCCCAAGCCAAGGGCTTCAGTAAAATCAATAAAACCTCGTCCTATCAGGCCACCAGCCAGATCATTTTCCACCTTTTAACAAGGCAGTGGTTATTAAATGCCTTGTTTGAAAACCCAAGTGGGGTCATCAGACTTTCATGATGAAAATAATCCATCAATTGCACATGTGCTATCTTTTCAGTGTCTTTGATATGAGTGATAAAGTGGGTAATGGCCTACAGTTTTTCAATATCTGAACATGTTCTCCCTTCTCACACTGAGGCTGTAGCATAGCAAAGGGAATTTCATGACTGGAGGTAGCTTGTTAAGAGATAAAGGGGTTTCACTACATTATTTCAGTCAATGCATAAGACACGCTGTTGGTTCTGACTTTGAAAGCAGAGCTCTAAGCTGCCAATACCATCTTTTTTCATTAGTCCAGTTAACCATTGGCCAGATTTTGAAATCTATGTATTGCAAAATGATATACCCCATTGTAATGCTTCACATCACTCTTTTCTGGGGGTTGAATGGTTACCCTGAATTTATCAGAGAGATTGAAGATACAGGCTCAAACAAATGAAGAGATACCCATTGGTATTCCACACTTCTTCAATGCCAAACCATCATACAAGAACTACGTGAAAAAATATGATTTTTGTGCATATCTGTGAAAATAATTCTATCATACAATATCTTTGTGGAATCATAATTACTCAATACATGTATCTTGACATGGCCAGACATCTACATGAATCAAAAAAATAATCCATCATTTGACAAATAGAAGCTCTGTCTATCTTTTTATGCATGTTCTGTTTGATTTGGCCAGGAAAGAATTGTAGGACCAAACATTTTCCACTTAAGATGTCTTCCTTTTTATTGTTTTACATTAATGATAAAATTAAAAGGTGGAGTATTAAAAAACCCTCACTGCATTATTCCAAACTTCCAAAATTAATCAATGAATTTAAACTCCAATCTATGACAACTTCCAGGAAGAGATGAAGATCTGGCACTCTGCCAATTGAAACTATCTGTTAAGCCAGCAGTCCTGCATTCTAGGGGCCAACACCATCAACAAGAAGAGGCTTGGAATCCTAGGAGAAGCCCCATTCTTGAAATGTTTTCTCATTGATTAAAAGAGGGTCAAATAAGCTGGCACAGACTTAATGTGAAATAATTTTAGACTCTGATACTTTGAAATTAGTTGAACCACAAATGATGGTTATCATTGTTTATCATTACCTCAAACCCTTGATATCCAGAATCTAAAGGAATGAAGAGAATAGGCTGCTCAAGTCTCACTGGTACCTCAGATACCAATTTTAGCACCCAGGCCAAGCAGAATGATGCTGGGGAGTCAATGAAGACACAGACACACTTGGAATCCAGTGCTTCTTCTTGTCTTTTATTTTCCTGAAATTACATAGAAAATGAACAGGAGAAGAAATGAAGGTCAGCTTTATCTACCCCATGTGTTCTTTGTTATAAAACTGTATAACTAGCCGGGCGGTGGTGGCGCACGCCTTTAATCCCAGCACTCGGGAGGCAGAGCCAGGCGGATCTCTGTGAGTTCGAGGCCAGCCTGGTCTACAGAGCGAGATCCAGGAAAGGTGCAAAGCTACACAGAGAAACCCTGTCTCAAAAAAAAAAACACAAAAAAAGCTGTATAACTAAAAATAGCAGGAAACAGTCATGGGGCAGGTACTGCGAATGATCAGTGTTTTATTTACGGAGTTAGGTTTGCTTTATACAAAACACGTTCAGTGTTATCCCATTTGCCTGGTGAAGTCACCTCAGAAGTGCTGACACCCAAGCTGGAGAGGCAGGCAGCTGTGCCTTCTCTCAAATCTCTGCTCTCTCATGTACTTGCTGCAGGAACCTGGACAAGCTATCTACTGTACTCTGCCTCAGTTTCTAGTTACATCATAAGGTTGATGTAGGATGAATAAGGTAATGGTGAGAATGTTAGAATGAGTGGTAAAATTTATGGAGTGCTCACTGTGTGCACAGAGATTATTTTCTAGGTTGAGCTATCCAGTCTCTAAGAACTACTGTAATTTTCACAATTCCATCAGTGAAGGAATTGTGACATAGAAAAGGTAAGTGACTTACCTGAAGTCACTTGCCTAGATCAGGAAGAGTTTGGTTCATATGTCAACTTATAGAATTATATTGATGTAGTTATTACTTATGCCACCACCACCAGGACTTCCAACTCACTCTCTTCCCTTATCCTATGAACCTTTGTACCTGTCCATCCCTCTGCCTGTTAGGAGGCACTTCCTTTCCCTCCCATCCTCTTTCAGTTCATTATCCACTGAGCATCTTGTGGCCCTTGTTCAATTCTTTACATTGTCCACATCCCAGTCACTTCCTAGGAAATCTTCCCCAAACTGATGTAATTCAAATTCTTCAAGATGAGTTCCCATAACACAGGTCTTTCTTAAGTAGGACATGGTTCTCTACCATGCTTTGTGTTCTCTGAGGGATTACATGTGTGGCAATGACCTCCCCAACTAGCCTACAGATTCTGGAGATGCCGCCATGCCAGTGTTCACTTAGACTTTTACTTTAACGTGTAGGAAGACGTAATCTTTTTAAAGAACTGGGAATGAGTGACTGTACTGAGTACATAATATACTTTGGGTCCAATCTAAGCACTTCAGTTGCAGCTGAAATATTAACATTCTGCAAGGTTAATCAAGTTGCTAAAAGTTGCCCAGTTGTTCTAAGTCTAATTGAAGGCTTTGAGATCTACAAGACTTTAACCATCAAATTAACATATTATTTTTTAACTGAATATAAAATATAGATGTGATGAGGAGACTAACAACTCCTTCAAAGGTTTTACCGCCTGGTCTCTAGAACCTAAAATATTGTTTCTTTTTATGGAAAAGTGGGCTTTGCTGGTGTGATAACGTATAGGCTTGAGATGAAGAGTTGGCCCTGGGCTCTCCAAAGAGGTCTTGTATAATCACAGTGGTCTTCCTAAAACAGGAAGGAGTGCCAATATCAGAGAAGGAGTTGCCACAAAGAAAGAGGTCAGAATGATGCCACTGATAGAGGGGTCAAAGAGGCCAGCAGTGTGGGACCTTCCTAGAAGGTAGAAAGCACAAGGGATGGATTCATCCTGGAGCTGGGGAAGGAATGCCATCCTACTGGCTTCTTGATTTTAGCTGTATAAGACTGTTTATTAGACTTCACACCATCAGAGCTTGAAGATAGTAAATTCACCTCATGAATCTGTTAGCAGCAACAGGTAACAGAGATGTTAAAGGACCTCACATTCTTGAGTAAAGTTGACTACACAATGATGAAATAATAAAGTAATATTATTGGTGAAATTATTAAGGCCACTCCACGTAGTTAAAAGGGAGGTTTATTTAGTGGCATAACTTACAAATGAAGAACTCTGCTCGGTCTACCTCTAGCGTCCAGGGTCCAGGAACCAAGAGAGGGTGGCGCATCCGGATCTCGGTCTTCAGGGCCCTCCCTTGGCCCCGCCTTGTAGGCGTGACAGTTACCGAAGCCTCAATGGGGGTTGGAACTTCCAGATCAAAGCTGGAATGTCTACCCACTACATAATATAGACATAATAATGTGAGTTCGAGTTTACTAGACAAATGTAAATTGCATACAACCATAAGGGATTTTTTTTGTTCAACTACTACCATGCAGTCACTTGCTTAAATTGGACATATTCACAAACAAATGAAATCTGTTCTTTAATTACTATCCCCAAATAATTCCAATTTAAAAACACATAATTGTATTATTAAGCTCATCAAAAAATACTAATTTCAGGTATACCTTCCACCTTCTAACCATGTAACATGGGCTGCACAATTGCCTTCTCTGTCTACATTCTAATCTGAAAGCAGTCAAAAGCATCGCTAGAGCCAATCTTGTGTTGTTATGAAGCCCAGCAGACAGCAAGCCTTCCGTTAGGAATGCTTACATTATTCTAATTTGTCCAACCCAGCACAGCCCTCCTGAAGTTCCTGCATCTTGCCACACTTCATCCCACAGCCACCACAGTGTAGCTCATGAGCAGAACAGAGGAGGTGGGGCTGAAGCTGCCATACATCATTGCACATGAGTTCAGAATCATCGCTAAACTATGAGGTCACAGATCTGCCCTGAAGTTTAGTAAAGCTCTGGGAAAAATTAAGAAACTCTCACTAATAAATCACCTTCATTAACTTGTGAGATAATTAAAGATAACCAATGTAACAAATCACCCTAAAGCTTGAGTCCTTTTTTCTTTCTTTTTAAACACATTTTTAATTGATTTTTTGGGGGGGAATTTTGCATCATGTACCCCAATCCCACCCACTTCCCACTTCCTCCATATCTGTCCTTCACCCTTATAGTATCCCCCTCAAAAGAAAAATGAATAAATAAATAAATAAATAAATAAATAAATAAATAAATAAATAAATAAATAAACAGTATTAATTTAAAAAACAACAAAAAAGCAAAACAAACATCACTTTGCTCCTCTCTTTTTCCAACCTCCCCATCACCTCTTCATTCAACTCACTGGAAGCTGCAGTATGTCACGCAGTAGACCCTTTTGTCCAATCAGCTGTATTTGCAAATGTCCATGTGTAATGAATTGTTGGTCTGCTTCATGGTCTCCAGCTTCTGGTACACCATCAATACTGGACCCTCATCGAAACTCCTCTCCTGCTATTGCTCCAAATCGTGGAGATCCTGCGGCTATGATTCTGCAAGACCAGTTCCTTCATGTACTCCAGCAGGCCATAGATGGGACAGATGTTGATGAGTGCCTAGGTGGTAGCTGAGTAGGTCAGACCAGGCCACTGGAACCACCCCCCTCAGGCAGAGGAAAAGCCAGCTCTACCATGCCTGTGGTGAGGGGTGGGGCCAGTTCTCCTGAATGGGGGGCAGGGTCAGCTCTCTTCTAACTTGGGGGGGACAGCTCTCTCCTGAGGGGCAGGGGCAGCTCTCCCCTGAGGGGCAGGGGCAGCTCTCCTGTGCCTGGATCATTGGAGCTAGCTCTCCTATATAGGACAGTGGAGGGCAGGGCCAGCTCAGCATGGCCCTCGAATTTCAATTGCATGATTGGCGTGAGCCCCTGTGGTAGCATGAGCAACAAACATCAACACAGATCCCCACTGCAGCAGACCGTGGACCAGACATGGCAGCACAGGTCACCCAGATTGGCATGGCTCCAGCAGCAGCACAGCCGTTAGACACCAATATGGACACAGGTAGTGGCCCAGACCCCAAGCATCCAGGTGGCCTTTGATAACAACAGGGGCCATGGTCAGCAATACAGACCCCAGCTGCAGTAGGACCAGGGACCCAGACATGTTCCTTGGCAGCAGCCTGGGCCCAGATGTCACCATGGGTGGCAGCACATGCCACTCAGTGCCCCAGCATGATCCTTGGACACTCACATGGCCCCAAGTGGTGGCCTAGACCACGGGCATCAGCATGGCCTTTGATGATAAAAGGAACCTGGGACATCCAACACAGACCCTGGCTGAGATAGAGCCATGGATCCAGACATGGCTCTCGGCTGTAGCACTATAGCATGATTCTCTTTTTTTCCATTGATTTTACCTACTGTCCACAGTTTCCTCCCCCGACCTCCCACCTACCCCTCCCCCATCCATTCCTCCTTCTCCTCTGTTCAGAAAGGGGCAGGCCTCCCATGGGAGTCAACAAATTATAGAATATCAAGTTGAAGCAGGACCAAGCTCATCCCACTGCATCAAGGCTGAGCAAGGCATCCCACCATAGGGAATAGGTTCCAAAAGCCAGCTCAAGTACCAGGGACAGGTCCTGATCCCACTGCTAGGAGCCCCACAAACAGACCAAGATACACAACTGTCACTCACATGCAGAGGGCCTAGGTCAGTCCCATACAGGCTCCCTAGCTGTTGGTCCAGAGTCCATGAGCTCCCATGAGCTCAGGTCAGCTGTCTCTGTGGGTTCCCCTGTCATGACTCCTCTGGCTCCTACAATCCATCTTTCTTTTCAACAGGACTCCCAGAGCTTAAAGCCATATTTTATCAATATATTTCCTATCTCACAGGTTGCTTTCAGTATGTATCATTCTAAAGGCTCAGCTAAGATGAGAAGAGATTTAAGGGAAATCAGTCGGAGGGAAAGGGAAGAGAGGCCTTCAGGCACTGAAGACCTGTATAAACACAAAGACTCAGAACAATCAAAATTAGAGATGCTACTGGCGTCACCACGTGCCTGCTGACAAACAGAAGATTCTGCTAATATACTCACTGGAACTTGATAAATTGAAAAATCCATTCCCTGTATATTGTAATGGCTCAAGCAATGAAAATTTTATATTAGTATTGATAATGACATCCTTGGAACAAGAAAGACACAAAGACTGGAAGTGCATTGCATTAAAAAAAATCACACCAGGCATTAGAATCTGGAACGCAGGGTTCCTGTCTTAAGAGTGTTTTAGTTGCTCATCTTCATTAAGTTATATTTAAGAAGAAACAATATATAGATGTAGAATATTAGTAAAATGAAAGTAACAAAATACCCTTGACCCCAAAGAGACACCTACCAATATGCTTTGTTTTTTTATGCCCACCCATCAGTGTTATTAACTTGTATTTACAGCTCAGTAGACACAGCAGAACTGACTTGCGGTGCTGGCTCTGAAGAAGACTATCAAAGAAATCTGTGCCATGGCTATCTACTGCATTAGATATTACTGTGGAAGTTCTCCCAAGTACATCACTGGGAAAAGATCCCAGTCCACTGAAAAGGACCACTCTGTCAGATCAATTCTCATTATCTCCACAGAGTAGACAAAACAACCCTGACTGCTAGGTTCTCATATTGCTTACCATTTTTGTTGCTATGATTACAAAAAAAAAAAAAAAAAAAAGAACCCTGAGAAAGCAACTTAAGGACAGTTTTATTTGTCTCACAGTTTGAGGATCCAGTTCAAGCTGGGAGAGAAGGTGTGGCAGCAGGGAGAGAAGGTGTAGCAACAGGGGCAGTGTGTGAGGCAGCTGGTCACATCGCATCTACAGTCCGGAATCCAAGAAACGAATGATGGTACTTACTTTCTCCTTCTTATTCAGCCCTGAACTCCAGCCCATGGACTGGGGTCACCCACACTCCAGGTTGTGATGTCACCACAATAAACATAGTCTATCAATGTCTTCACAGACACGCCCAGCAGTTTGGCTATGCCATTCTAGATCTTGTCACATTGGAAATCAATATTATCCATCACAATTCCCTACACACTCACTGGACTCCAGCTTGAGGGGAAGCAGGCAATGGTTGCTGAGGTGGGTAACCAAATGGAAAAATGGAACAAGAGTAGAAGATTTGGCTACAAGGATTTATAGAAAGAGAAAAGGGGCAGGTTAGCAAGAATTACCCATCTACAAATGGCCCCTAATGACTTGTGTCTCCTGGTATTATCAGGCATACACAAATCTTCACACATCAAATCAGAGTTGGATGTTTGAATACAGTGAGGTAAGCTGGGTAATGTCACTTCTGAGGCCAGTTTGTCAGGTATTGCTAATTCAGCCTTGATCCTTGTGTCACCCATTATGGAGGAAATCAGTCACCATGTTAAGAGACACTCAACAGTGCCCTGGAATGAGCCACACAGAAAGCACAGAAGCATGCAATTTGGACTTGTACCAAATTACTAACCATGTAAATGATCTACCTTCTAAGTTAATCTTCCTGCATAAATTGTGCCTTCAGAAAACCACAGTCTTAGTCAACACCCTGCAGCAACTGAACAGGAGACCCTAAGTCAGAGCTGCCTAGTTAAGACATGTCTGAACTGGGAACCAGAGAGACAGCTCAGTAGTTAAGCACTTGCTGCTCTTTTAGAGGACTCACATTCAGTTCCCAGACTTCATGTCAGTTCGCCCACAATGGCACATAATGCCAGCTCCAGGGAATTGCTTTTTCTTTCTTTTCTTTTAATATGGAACACTTCACAAATTTGAGTGTCATCCTTGTGCAGGGGAATCTTCTCTGTACTGTTCCAATTTTAGTGTATGTGCTGCAGAAGTGAGCACAAGCTCCAGGGAATTTGATGCTCTCTCCTGGCCTCTTCAGACACCTGCACACACACACACACACACACACACACACACACACACACACACACAC
>CABHPR010141445.1:43989-58127 GCA_902168415.1 Peromyscus melanophrys
CACACACACACACACACACACACACACACACACACACACACACACACACACACACAATATTAAAAAGGACTCTACTAATTCTCCTGCCCACAGAAATTGAGCAAGAGTAAGCCACTGTTGTTCTCTATGTGTTTAACTGTGTTTAGTGGAGCTGTGTTACACAGCACCATATAAATATATATTCAAATGGATGCATGAGTTATATGCATGGCCTATGAGGAAGTCTTACATAGTTATTAGGAGTAGAATTAGCAGAGTTAGGCAGATCTGGGTTTGAATCCTGGGTAAGTTATTTCCCCAATTATGTTTCCTTTCTAAATCTGTTTCCTCCTCCTCTGAATACCAGTGGTAAACATGCTTGTTTGTTACTTTTCCCAAGTCACACATTATGGGAATACATAGCATGAGATCCATGTGCAAATCAAAAAATCCTGAGAGACATAATATATGTTCACCTGCTTCTCAGTGAGTGTGGGGGTGTATATGCAAATGCATGCTTATTTAATCTATATCTATATCAGAAGAAAAAGCAATCACTTGTATCAATCACCAACTAAATTTGCTATTAGGTGAGACAGTCACTTTACATGTTCTCATTTATGAATAAAATGCCTTCCTTGATATCGGTTGGGATCACACAATTTATAAGCTGCTTGTCTGAGGCTGGGGAAATGGTTCAGTAGTAGAGCACTCACTTAGCATATACTATGTGAGGTCCTGTATTCGATCCCAAGCATTACAAAACTAGAATTTTTAAAAAAAAAAATCTCCCTGTCTTCAGAAGAATTGATCCAAGATGATTATTGTATGATAAAATTGGAAACCACTGAAAACAGTGTACTACAACTAAGCAGTAAGCCCTTTTTTATTTCAGGGCCTGGAAAGAGTAAGCAATCTATGGGTGGTTGGTAGAGAAACTGAGGCTTGGAGAGTGGTGTTGCCTGTGGGAAGCAGGCTTCACAGATATGTCTGCTTCCTGGTCAGTTCCTGCCGACTCTTCTGTCATGGAGGCCGTATTTTGAGCGACAAGAGGGAAAAAGGAAAGAAAAGAAGAAAAAGCTTTACTCAGCTAGCCGACTGTATGAAGATCTGAAAACTTCACAGAGGCACAAGAAGTTTCTAAAAGCATCACACGCCGGCTGCTCTGAACCCTTTTGTTGTACTTATCTATCCTTTCTTGCCTCTCTGCTCTCCTGCAGTTTTGAGTAATCATGTGGACCTTGGCTATCATCATTCCACAGTCTCACTCTCCATTTTTGCCAATTCCAATTTGTTCTGAGCCCTGCAATAAATGAAATAAATAATAAATGAAAAGGCCAGAGGCAACAGTCCTATCACCCTGCAGACCCAGGGGAGAAGCCAGAGGTTGCAGGGCGGCTGCAGAGAAGGAAAACTATGTCTCACGGGCCCAATTATTTACTGTAGCTGCTGAGATGAGATGATGTGTGGCTGTGACAAGGCTGTCCTGGAAATAGTAGCCAACTGATACAAATTTAGATCCATTACAAAAACATCTTGAATCCAAAAGAGTCCAACTTAAAAAAAAAAAGAAATTAAATAACTCTAAGTTGCTCCCCTGCACACCACACTTTTCCCATAGAAATAGGTATTTGCTATTCCATAGCTACTACATTTCTGAAATATTTAACTGGCAGTTTTTTTTTTTAAAGACCATAAAATTTTGTATTTCAGATTTGTAAGGGCATACCAAGTAATTTTAGTGAGATCACAGGTACAAGACCAAACTTTAAAGGCTAGCTTTCAGATTTGGTGCAATATACAAATAATTGATGTAGTCAATGGGTTATGACCATGGCAAGAAGCATGCAAGGCTAAGCTCATGAGATTGGGATCAAGATTTGGTTACCTCAAAACAACACCCTACAAGGTCACACACTGAGATGAAAAATTTAAAGGTCAAAGGACAGTTTTGGTTCCATTGGATGAATGAAATGAGAAAGAGATGAATAAAAGGAGATATTTAAAATGTGAACTAACACTGCTGGTTCCATGGATAAGTGTCAAAAGGAAACTCATTAAACCCTGAGAGAGTCCACAAAATGGGATTCCCAGGCCTGAGCTATAAGGAAAGAGGAGCCAGTTAGTGAATAAAGACTAGAGAATCAGGTTTCTGCATGGTAAAAACCTTAAAGTAAGCTGTTTTTTTAAATTGCATCAGAACACTTAAATGAAAGTGAATGTTCAGAATGAATATATCCATATTGGTATGTATACACATACAGCCTCTACTACATATCATGTACATTATAAAACACAATCCAAAGTCAAATTCTCAAGAGTAACATTGAGTAAGTACATTAGACATTCCTTAATTGTCCTCCGAACATATTACCACGAGTGACAGCAACATTATCAAGATTTAGAGACAAGTTTGTAAAAATAGAACTGGAACTGGGTGCACTCTGGAGGATGAGGCAGGAGGACCAAGAGTCTGAGACCAGCCTGGACTACATAGTAAGATGGTGTCTCAAAAGATAGCAAGAGGGAAGGAAAAGGAAGGGAAGAGAAGGAGAAGGGGAGAATAGAGGTAATGGTGGGGGAGAAAGTGGCGGAGCACTGGTAACTATACACATTTCATCATTGCCGGACCAGTACCTGACGCTCAAGAAAACAGTGACTGGATATTAAAGGTATTCATGTAGTTGTCCTCAGACTCCCAACAACATCTAACTGAACAGTTTGCAGTTGTCAAAGCCTGCACTGTACCCACAAAGGATCCACCATTCTCCCTCACTACACTGCTCTTTGGACTCCACAGTGACACCAAGATTGTCTCATAGTCTGTTCCACCATGGAGTAGTGGTGCCCAGAGTGGAATAGCCTAGGAATAACTGTTTAAAATTTCGGTTAATCTTGGTGTGTGGTATTTTTATTTGCAAGGTTTTTATAACAAAATTTTATAAAATTAAAAATGCAAATATCCTCACTCTTAGGGTTTCTGCTGTAGTTAGCTGCCTGTTGGAATTCTGCATCTTGTAAGTGGTAGGATGATGGATGATTGACAGCTACCAAATCAAGAGGCAAAGACCTTCAGTTCTAGAATCTTAGGAATCCATGGACCAGTCTCTGTGCCCTGTTCTTCTGTAGAATACACATCAGAGGAAGCTGATTGGGAAAAATGCGTCTCCAAAGCAGTCTGGGTAGAAAGGCAAAGAGAAGAGGCTGAGTAGGCTATCCCACTGCTATATCAAGATTGGCAGACACCCCTGGATGCCCCATTTAGGATCATCTTTAGCAACCAATATGATGCTAAGCATTAATGATCCTATGCTCAGCTCCAACCCCTATTACATCATACTTGATAGAACCAAATGGTGTTTGGGAAGCACACTGGTTGGGGAGTCAGTGCACAGCCTTGGGAGAGTGGGAAGAAGTAAACTAGGGCAAGGCATGGCGTGCCCTGTGGGACTTGGGGAGGAGGCAGGATTTGGGGGATGACAGGGCAAGGGTGCTTATTGACGCAATTAGAAATCCACATGGGGCCAGACAAAGGATGTTGTAATACTCTTATGAGCAGATACAATTCATTAAACCCAGAAGCCACTAAAAGTATTTTAAACAGGGTAACTAAGTACAATGGACCGAGCTGAAGGAAACTAATCTCATAGCAATGAGCAGTAGATTGGAGGCAAGGGGATTTAAATGTAAGAAAACCAATTCAATAATTACAGGCTCAATAACTTACTAATTTTGACACCTTATTAAGTCATTTAAAAGGCCTCAGGCAGTAAGAAACCTAGTGATAGGTTTCAAAAGGAAATTCTTGGGTATGAGTGCCCATAGAGATATATGGCTACCTATTCACAGATTAATGCATTTTAACAGCCCCATCAGCACCTTCATAAATCATCACATTTGTGACAGAATTTTGACCTGCACTCCCAAGCCTTATTCTCAACTCCCCCTTTACATCTCATCCATTATGGCCAAAGAGATAAATCACAGGCATTTTTTAACTACCAAATTTAATTTTGCACATTACAGAAAATTCATTTTGATGTTACTTTTGTTTTAAAAAACAGAAGTATAGCCATATATTTTTGCTCAGAAAGAGAAGAAAATGCTGAATATAGACGTAATATACCCTGCTCCACCTTCTTGACTACACCCATTGCTGCATATTAAATACTAATCTTTTCCTATTAGAGTGTAAGATTCTTGTGGGCAAAACATAGGTCTGCCTTGCTTACTATACAGAGGTTGCTTCTGAAATATTCCTGACAGAGTAAATTGTTCAGTTCCATGAAAATGTCATAGATATATAGTCCTAACTCATCCATACCCTTTGGCCAAACAAATATAGGCCTCCTAGAATCAAGGCTAATGCCCCGATTCATTCCTTGCATGCTGGGAGCCCTCTGCCAAACATTCATACAAACATGATCACCTCGAATTACATGTGTGTACCCTTGGTCACATCTGGCCCAGTCTGAGCTATTCTACACATGTGCTACATGAATAGCCTCCTCTGAGAACTGAATGATCTGTTTATTTTCATGATCTGTTTTGTGCATACTTAATAGATTACGATTGTATCACATCCTTTCTCTATATCTGAAGAGATTGTCCTAACTTGTGGATTCTGAAAATACTCCTTAAATGACCTAAAAAGTATGTGTTACATGATTCAGAGGCTAGATAGAGAGAGACAAAGGAGATTAACATTGATGGATGAGGATTTCCATCATTTACCACATGATAGCTATAGTAATGTAGAATAGCTGCTGTAACAAGCAGCCTCACATTTCAGTGACTTTGCACAACACAAGCTGAAGCTTCGCTCATGTGAAATCCAGCCCGGATGTCCTGGGCTAAACAGTTTTCCCAAGGAACTCTTCTCTATGCCGCCCCAGTGACTCAAGCTCCTTCCATCTCCCAAGTGAGACTTCAACATGGTACCTCCACATACATCCTCATGGAAGGGAGACAAGAGAGTAAATGACCAACAGGAGGAGATTTTTACAGCCAATAGCAGACATCAGCAAGGGCAGTAGGAAATAGGAAACACAGAAGAAAAATGAAGCAGTCTGGAAAACAGAACATTGCTTCTTCCATCAAGTGAATCAAGTCTCTGTTCATCCCATTAGTCTGTCTTTCCTTCCCTGCTATACTTAAGCCAAAAACAGCACAGACCAAGAAGCAATACAGTACAGGAGGAAACTAATACTACCGCTTTATATTAATTATACTGGGTAGACACTCTCTCTCTCTCTCTCTCTCTCTCTCTCTCTCTCTCTCTCTCTCTCTGTGTGTGTGTGTGTGTGTGTGTGTGTGTGTGTGTGTGTGTGTGTGTGTGTGTAGTATTGTCTATCAAATCCCTGGAAATTTTCTCCCAATCTGAGACATTCTCATGAACTTTAGCACTAATTTGTTCTGGTAGCCATTCAAAATCAGGCTGATATATTTTAAATGGTTATTTTCACAAGAGCCTTTCACTTTCTTCATTCTGGTAGAGATGACCTTTATAAAAACCTAAGACCTAATCATTTTAGTTAATTCAAAACAGGTGGAGAATATCTTATAGGAAGTCATTTGTTATGCACAAGATCAAGCTGAAATGTCATCACCTCTCTGTAACTCTCTCTCCTTGAGACTTCCTATCCCAGATATAATTAATTGGCCCTCATCTGTGTTTTCACAGCATTTTATACATACTCGATTTGAGAATGAATCACATTTTAGTGTAGTCATTTCCTTACATATTTGTCTTCTTGTAGTCTTGAGTTCTGGCTGAGGAAATATATATCTTCAGGGCTGTTCCAATACATCCCAGCTTCATTGTATAAGAGCCAGCTCAAGGTGCATGAGACCTAAGAAAGAAACAGTCATATCCAGGTTTGCAAGTGTTGAGAACTTACTTACAAAAATGTGGTCCTGGCTGTCATCAAAATGCTTTAAGTGAGAAACAGGGGTGTATATAATGGTCAAGACAGAACTGACTTCATCTAAGCTGGAACATAGCCAGTTTATCTCAAGCTGATACCAGGGCTGCCTGGCACATTCCTGGCATTGCTGGTGCTGTGGTCTGGTTGTAAAGCTCTGCCTATCACTCTAATTGTTGTTTTCCCTTATAATATATTGGAAAAGTATGTGAGGAAAACTGAACAGAGCTACTCAGGTACAGTCACACAGTTACAAGCCAACATGATCACAGACACATCAAACAGAGTTCATTTGAGTCTCTAAAAGAACTGGTGGCTCATAGAAGACATGGGATAAGTGCTGCCTGGATATCACTTAATAAAGCAGGATTACCATTTATGTCTGTGGATTGTAACTCCTCTGTGTGAACTCTTTAGACAGGAACCCCATCTTTATGCCAATTTTACAGTATCTAGTCATGTAGGGATTGAAAATCCAGCTTGTTGAGGAGTAAAGACTATATATGTCTGTGGATATAAGGACGAATATTTATAGATTGTCATTGGGGATTGTGCCGATTTAGTAAATTAGTGGTTGTAGATTCTCCTCCAATAGTCATGACTTCACTGAGTAGTTAGCTATTTGTCCAGTATTAGGCATGTTTTCCCTCCTGTTGAGCAGATCTTAAGTGCAGTTAGAGAGCTGTTGGTTTCCACTAAGGTGCCACTGTACCCTTAGAATTAGCGAGCTGTGCTGGTCATTGATGCAGTTCATGGGCATCATGGCTGGATAAGACTACTGGTTGCATCCTGTCTTTGGAAGCTGGCAGGGAACAGTTGAGAAGAGGTGGCAAGACTGTAGGAGCCAGAGGACTAGGGAGCTTGCTATAAGATTGTATCTCCTAGTAATGTCAAAGCTACATCCATAAAGTCTCACTAACATGACTGCCCAAATGTGAGCTGAAAGAGGATGACGCCAACGGACATGACAGAAGTGACAAGGGAAAGCTCGTGAAGCCCAAACACTACACAGCAAACGATAGGCAACCGAGGAAAGCTGGAAGCGGGAAAGACCGTCTTCCCCAGGGAAGAGAAAACTGATTCATCATCCAGTGACAAATGGCCAGCCCTGCAAACATATATACAAGGAATATTATACAGTCTGAGAAGACTGTATTTGGAATATGTGTATATATCTGTATATTTATATACATACATATTTATAATGCAACAACAATTAATGAAATAAAATGCTATGAACTTGAAAGAGAGCAGGGAGGGCTGCATGGGAGGTCGGAGGGAGGAAAATACAACGGAGAAATACAATTATTTTATCATTTCAAAAAATCCAGCTTCCTTTTTTATCTGCTTTCTGCTATTTAAAGTAGATTAGAATACAAACTAAATAACTGAATGAAGCATAGAAAAGAGCAAATCTAGGTAAAGGATCACATAGAGTCCAAGAGAAAGACAATACAAGTGATGTCCAGCAGGCTAGCCTATGCTACACTAGCGAAAAGGAGGCTGCAGACCTGGCTCTGAGCTTGCTAAGACTCAAGGCAGAAGGGGTGCTCAGCTGTGCATCAAGCATCCAAACCATTCAGACTGTTTCCTTATAGCAATGGTAGTTTATTTCTGTCTTTCAATTTTTTGTTTGTTTGTTTGTTTGTTTTTCCATCAGCTCAGTGGTTTTGTGTCAAAACAAGTACTATAACCACAGACTGTTTCCTAGATCTTTCACATCTGAGTTCCAAGTGTAAATAGGGTCATGGAAAAAAGGGGATGGCCACACAAAGGGCTCTCTTTCCTTGCCTGCTGCTCTTGGATGTCACCAACCCAGAAGTGAAGCACATGAGCCCCAGATGCCTTTACAGATGCAAAATGAAGTGGAAAAATGATCGTTCCCATTTGCTCTAGAGTGTCTACCTTTTGATAGCATTTGGATATAGACTGCCATCTCCAGTATGTGCAAGTGCTCAAATGCTGGTATCAGGCTAGCTACATATAAATTACTGGGGAGGAGAAAATAATGGGAATTCAAATTTATAGTGCCCTAATTAAAATGCAGAAACCTGTATCACTAAAAATCTCCCAGGTGATTCTGATGGAATTCTACTTTTAAAACAATCAGTGCATTTCTTGATACAAGAACAAAGATATACATGGAATTTCCAGTTTTGTTTCTTGTATGTTGCCATTTCTAGATTCTGTAGCTTAGAGATAAAATGTCTTCTTAGAGATAAAACTTTAGGAGATAATTATCCAAACCCTCACTAGGAAAGGTAGAACCCAGGAAAGTCCTATCTTGGTGCTTGAGGCTTGAGGAATAATTAATTTTGGGGTTCTATATTATCCAAACAAATGTCTTAATAGAAATCTAAAATTTCTGGCAGACAATAGTCAGCACACTAACAAATCAATTCAGAAACCAACGAAGTTGCTTCTGTTAGATAACATCAGCAATAACAGCTGATGTCATCTATCAAACAGTGAAAACATTGGGTGTAACAGAAGTGCTGTTCTGTGTGCTTTGTGGGACTTTCCACCTAATATTCTGCAAAGTTCTGTGAAGTAGATAGCATCTGTCTCACTTTGCAGATGGTGAAACTGAGATGGAAGGAAGCTAGATGATTTACCCGAAGTTACAGACAGTGATAAAGACAGCCTGGGCTCAGGCAGCCTGTCTTCAGAATTCCAGCTTTTAACATTCTCACTGTGCTGCCAGAAGCCATGGCCAGGTGGCATCTGAAACCTCACAGGTGGTAGAACAGAAAGCCCAGCCCATGTTGGCTGAGTTGTTTCTACCTTTTTTAGACTGGGAGAAAAATATGTGATACCTTTAATGAGTAAGTGTTCTAGAAGTTGGCAGGTACAGAATACCAAAAACTGTCAGTGAGGCTATGCATCAAGATTCACACTTAATTTATTCCAACTGGGCATATTTTATTTATAAAAGCACCTTCCAATTAATCCACATCAATAAACAAATTCAGGAAAGAATGGATGAATAAGGGGCCTCAAAGAGATGAGAGGAAACAAAAAAGAAGAAAGAAGAGGGGGAGAGAAGATGGAAAGCACATTGCATTTTAGCCCAATTGCATTCTACTTTTATACAAATCATCCCAAAGTTAGGACTCCACATCATCTAGACAGAATCTGTAACTGTTAGGGGAAAGGCCTGCCTCTCGTGATTCCGGAGTTCTACTACAGCTCCTTTAACACAGATTCTATGGCCACTGGCATCTCATAGCAAAGCAATTTCCAGAGAATCTGCAGTTTATATGCTATTAAGGCAATCTGAAATTTACCTGTATTATAATACCCTAAAACAATGTTTGGGGCTCATATATACATGTTGACGTGAAGAAATCCTTTCAGTGTGTTTATCTTCGATGGAAATGCAGAGCACATCCAAAGCAAAAGCATTTGTTCAATGTATGCTTGACACTCAAGAATTATTTGAACATATGTGGATCTCTATAGTAGTTCATTCTAGGCATGATGCAGTAGGAGTGAGCTCAGAGAAAGGACTTCACTATCCATGAGGCTCTAAGGAGACGGGGAGTGAAGGAGGAACATAGGAACCAGGAGCAGAACAGTATCAAAGCACACTGTACCCATCCCCATTGCCTATCACATGCAGGTTCTGTGTTTTAAACATTTATGTTTACCATGTACACGAGCATGTGTCTGTGTTGGGAATGTGCATGTGATTGGTACCCACAGAGGCCAGAGGTGTCAGATCCTCTTGGAGTTACAGTGACAGGCTGTTGTGAGCCACTTAGTGTAGGTGCTCAGAAGAGAGCTGGGGGCCTCCATGAGGGCAGTTTGAACTCCTAACTGCTGAGTCATCTCTCCATTGTCATATTTGTGTTCTTTGACACAGGCACAAATAAACACACATACACAACTAGCACTAGTAGACAGGAGCTCCAAAGTCCAAAGTCAGGAGACCTAGGGTCATAAGAAGAATTTGAGACTGATAGAAGCCTGGAAGCCTGGTGTACCCCAACTCTAGAATCTGAACAGCATCCTTGTCTCCTTCCCTCTTGTGATTCTTGAGAGATAGACCTGAGGGACTTGGTACAGCCTAGGCATCTTGCATGGGGTTAGGTACAATCATTTTTAACACAAGTCCATTGAAAAAGTTGAATAATTGATTCACTGAATGAATAAATGAAATGGATGCTAGTTGTAAACAGTTCCACTATAACTAGATCCTCCACAGAATGAATATCTCAGACTCCTGGCTATTCCAGCTCCATGGAGCTACATAATAATGTCTTACATTAATATAATACTTTAGAAGTTATCAGACATATTTGGGTATGTTAAACTCCCATTTCCCCCATAAAAAGGTTGTAATGGTGCAAGGTAGACACATTGGCTCCAAATTTAAATATCAGAGTGCCTTGAGACATAGGAAATAAAGTAACATATCCAAGTTCACACCTCAGTGTATTTCATTGATAGAATTAGAACTTATATCAGGGTCTATTTATCATCCCAGCCTACTTTTTCAATCTGTGTACAAAACACACACAAAGACAAATGGACATATACAATCACTAACTCGTGATTTATTATTCATAGTCATCTATAATGCCTTTGAAAATACTGAACTAGTGAATACTGAACCATTGTTCCTAAGAATGAGACTGTGTGTGTGTGTGTGTGTGTGTGTGTGTGTGTGTGTGTGTGTGTCCACAGCAATAATTTTATACTTTGATAGACAGAAAGGCAGGTAGGCTGATGATGATGATGATGATGATGATGATGATGATGATGATATGAAGAGACAGAGATGATAGATAGATGATAGACAGACAGACAGACAGATAACAAAACAAGGAAACAAGGTCCAGAAATGCTTAGCGACTTGAATGAAGCTGTCCTGCTCACTGTGAGAGATGGGATTCAGTCCCACGTCCACTGCCCCGAACCAGAGCTTCTTGCCCTGCCCCACACTGCCCCCTGCTGTCTTCATCCTCTGGTCACTTCTAAGAGGAAAGAAAAGCAGAAGGTGCCTAAGTTCAAGTCTCATTCGGATACTTCTTTTTAGGGGGAACTCAAATCGGTAATCTGAACATATCTGTGGGTGGCTGAAAATAAAAACTTTCTGTATTGTTTGTGGTTACTCAAACTTTTAGTGAGTAGATGAATTCACAAATGTGAACTCTGAATGATGAGGCTGGAGGCATCATATCACTTGATAACATTGTACTTAAGAATGACCTTGTTTTTGGAACAAACGAAGCAAGACTAGGTTTGTGCTAACAAGACACAATGGGTAGAGGCAACAGTAGTCTGCATGAGTTTGTCCTTCTGTCTTCCTCTACTCTGCTGGCTGGACAGACACCATGACTCACATCTGTGCTTTACTGTCTTTGTAAATACATAGAAAATTAATCAGTGCAGACACAGAGGGACAGAACCCTTATCTTTCTCATCCTACCTCATGCTTCAGCTCAGGAGAGGAAATCATCTGCCCACAGATTGGGAATATGAACTAATAGAGAAAAACAAGCAAAGCAGAGAAAATGGAGGTAGAAACTTCAGACTAGGCTCTGCCGAGAGAGCTGTGCTCTGCAGCCATTGAAAGGGCATAGTGTTTTAATTGCTGTATATCCATTGTACACAGCATTGGTATTATTTCGTATGGATATTGCATTCTAGTATATAATATAATTTGAGCATATCCCCCAAACTTCCATACCTTCTTATGCTGCCCCTCCCCAATACAGAGGGGACACAGCTGACCTTGAATTGGATTCAGGTCTGTGTGATATCTGAAGGGCACATCTGCAGTAGTCTTGGAGTAAAGACAAGGCAATGGTATATGGAAAGCAAAGTGCTTCCTTCTTTAGGTGCAGAGCTAGCATAGACCATGCCACTTGGTCTCTCCACACTGTACCATGACTTGGCCAGATCCTGGAGCTAACTGCTGTATTCACTGAGCCAGAACCTGTGTTAGACAGGTTCCTCACACTAGATACTTACTTCTCACAAGAACACAGCCAGAGATGGTATCATGCCCTCTCCACAGTGAAAACAAGTACATTGTAAAGAGGTAAAGTGAGGGGCCAAGACACTCCAACAGTCATCGTGAAGGCCAAGATTAAATCCTGTGTTGCCCAAAGGCAATGGCCATATTTCTTCCACTCAGGTGCCTTTTCTGAGTCCTGAAGAAAAACATAAATGTGGATCTAAAAATAGGTGGCAGGAATTTCCCAGCACTGGAATTCTTCACTCCACTTAATAATGAAGCCATATTAAATGATCTACTCTTAGAGAGAATGCTTTTGTTCTTATATTAAGACACTGACCTTCTGGGTGGTGTGATTCAATCTATGTGGTTGATAATGTACATGGATTGGATATTCATTCTCATTATCTCAAAAGAAATCATTTAGAATAAAAAACATGGCTCTAAACATATTAAATTACTCTTCATATTGTTGTAAATTAGACCTTGGAAACATATAGGTTCTATCTTCTGATACATACACATCAATTTAAAAATTAAAGGTGATGTAGTATTCTGACAAAGATGCACACTATTTGAAAAACAATAATAGTCAGGATGTCTGGAGACTCCCAAACATTCCTGGATTCACACACCCTTATCCCTGCAAATGTGGAACCCAGCCATTACCACAACGCAAGACATACATTCACTGGGTGTTCCTAGGGAGCAGAAGCATTGCTTCAACATTTCTCTACACTGCCACCCCTCAGACCCTTCAGTCCATCAAACAGGCAAACAGATGCCTTCACCCCCATCTTAAGTACTGTGTTTTTTTAATGATGTACAATTGATTCAGTTCCTTTGAACTTCCTCTAAATATCCAAACCACTTAGAATCATTAAGATGCTTTCAGAAGGCAGTGAATATATCCCTCAAGTACACTAAAAGTTGCTTCTGTCTCACCCTGCCTGGGTGCCAACTTATGGCTCATTACTGTAAATTACTAACATTGGAAATGGTGAATCATAAAGGTGAATTGTGGAAAGCTCACCCAAGAGGAGATGCCAGGCCGTGAATCAGTGAAGTGTGCCAGGTGTTACCCTAGAAAAATAAAATCCAAGAGTTCTGCAAATGTCCATCTTCGGTATCAATAATCATCTTACTCTGCAGAAATACAGAAAGGGATTTCTTAAAACAAAGAGCACCACTTTCAACTGTTCAACTGAAACTGCTCATCTCTGAGACTTGTCTCAGTTCTGACATGAGGTAGTACACAGTAGAAAGGACAGCAGAGGGTGCAGCTGAGGGCTAGGTAGAAACAACACCTGCTGTCTTAGTTAGGGTTACTATTGCTGTGAAGAGACACCATGACCAGGCCCACTCTTATAAAGAAGACATTTAGTTGTGGGTGACTCACTTAGAGTTTCAGAAGTTCAGTCCATTATGATCATGAAGGGGAGCATGGCCACGAGCAGGCAGATGTGGTGCTGGAGCTGAGAGTGCTGCATCTTGCAGACAAGAAGTCGACTGACTGTCACACTGAGGGAAGTTTGAGAAAAGAGACTTCAAAGCCTGCCTCCACAGTGACACACTACCTCCAACAAGACCACACCTCCTAATAGTGCCCCTCCTTTGGGGGGCCATTTTCTTTCAAGCCAGCACACCTGACAAGATAGAACCACGGCCATTGCCTTGGGCTCCTTGTCAGGGTTATTTAATTGGCTGTGGTAAATTAGAGATAGCCAGAGACTCTGTGAGGCAGAATGAATCAGGAGACAAATAAAAGTCTGGCCGTGAATTTAAAAATAATAGCATAGTTTCGACAAATCATACAAGAAAGTCAAATATGTTCAATTTCTTTATCATTCATCTGCCATATGATAAGGATATACCAACTTTGGAATACATACCGTCAACCTTTCCAAGTCCTGATTTGCCTAGATAAGAAAAGTATGGTAGACGGGACAAGAGAGACGGCTCAGTCAGTAATGTGTTTGCCATAGAAGCATAAAGAACCAAGTTCAGGTCCCAGAACCTACTTAAAATCCAGGAACTGGGATACACAGCTGCAATCCCACTACTGGGGAGGAACCAACAGGTGGGTCTCTAGGACATGCTAGCCAGCCAGTCTAAACAAATGTGTGAGCTACAAGTTCAGTGAAACACGTCTATCAGAATAAAAAAGTAGAAATCAATTGAGGAAAACACCCATGTTTACTCTGGCTTCCAGATATAATAAGTGCACACACACACACACACACACACACACACACACACACACACACACA
>CABHPR010141446.1:0-26100 GCA_902168415.1 Peromyscus melanophrys
AGAGACAGGAAAACCCCAAAGGGCTCCCTCACCAGCCAGTCGAGTTGTATCGGTGAGCTCCAGGTTCTGTAGCAAGCTTTCTCATCTGCAGCCAGTTCACAAATAATGACCGGGAGACTTATTATTAATTATGAGAGCTTGGCCTTTAGCTTAGGCTTTTTTCCAATTAGCTCTTATAACTTAAATTAACCCATTTATATTAATCCATGTTCTGCCATGTGGTGTTACCTCATCTCTGCACTGCCCATTTTGCTTCCCCGAGTCTGGCTGGTGACTCTGCCTTTCTCCTTCCCAGAGTTCTCTCTCTGCCCGGAAGTCCCACCTATACCTCCTGCCTCCTGGCCGTTGGCCATTCGGCTTTCTATGACACCAATCACAGCACTACATCTTCACACAGTGTGCAAATATCCCACAACAAGGTTCAGTAAGAAACTGTCACAAAATATAGGGTCGAAAGTGATAGAGCAAGATACCTGATGATGACATCTGGCTTCTATATGTACATGCAAAGGCATGTACACCTGTACACATGTATTCACATATGAATATACCTCACACACATATGCACACAGACACACACACACACACACACACAGACACACACACACACACACATAACTCCAAAGAAGGCAATAGAATAAAAGAACAAAACAATATAAAATACCAATTTGGTCTCAATAGTGTACAAAGACAGTGTAAATCCATTTTCTCCTCTGTCCTTTGGGCTGGTACTGTCACACAAATTATACCTCTGTATATTGTGTGCCTACCAACACATATTCCTAATTATCACTTCATGCAGTTGTCTTTTAACTCGGGAGAGGAGAAGTGCTGCAAACAGAAACTAAACACACCTCCAGGCAGAGGCTTTCCCACTGCGTGAACTATGAGTCAGGCAGATAAAGACAGCCTTAGAAGTGAGGTCCTTCTGGGGGACCTGGAGCTGGCCTAGCAAGGAGAGAGTGAGTGTGGAGATGTCACCACTCATAGTCTGCCCCTTGCTGCTTTCATTGGGACTTCAGGCCATGCTGCTCAGCTGGGGAGGGTATGGGGGCCAGACCAGTCAGTGTCAGAGGACCCAGGCTCCCTCCAGGTCCTTCCCCTCTTTTCCTGAGTAGACTGCTCCTCCAGTTGCTCCAAACTTATTCCCAGAGCTCTGCAAAGGTCAATTCCAAATATTTTTGCTGTTTTTTTTTCTTTCTTGCATTGATTTTTGGAGGTCCTTCTTCCCTGGTGTCACCTGTTTTCAGGATCTTTCTAGGACCAACTTCATCCCCAAACCCCAGGAGGAAGCACGGGTCTCAGTCTGGACTGTGATGTCACATCCATCAGTGGGTTCAAGGACTGGCGAGTGATAGCTCATCTACAATAGAAGCCTGAAGTTGCATGCACGAGGGAAGTTTGTTGGGATAGCAGAACCCAGCTGCTCACCCAACTCCCCCACCCCACAGAAGACTCTAAAGAGGCTGAAGATTTGTTTGCAGAACTGTTTGGGGTCGGTGTTGTGCTGTCCTTTCAGATCCCTGGGAGAGCACAGTAGAGCTGGGATTTGTAGTGTGCCTTATGAGAGATGGTCACTTACCAATAACTGATTTAACTGTCTACAGATAAAGTGCTCCACTGGGAAAAAAAAAAGTACAAGTTTGTGCATCATGCAAAAGATAACTTATAAAGAATCCCTGTGGGGAGAGCAGACTATCAGTTCAGTGTCACCAATACAAAGGGAATTTAATAAAGGCCAGTCTTAATCTGTAAAAAGAATTAACAATTATAGACATATATGCATTAAGAATGAATCCAGAAATACACAAATCAATGTGGACTATGAAGAGAGAAACAGAGAATTCAACCCAACTTTTGACAATGGATACAATCGCTAGGCAGACAGCCAAAGAAACAAAAGATTTGGAAAATGGTACAAACCCACTAGATTTAGTGGGACTCCACCCAAGGCATCTAGGAGGCTCCACCCAAAGATATCTAGAATACTCTACCCAAGGACACCTAGCAAGCTCCTCCCAGGGACACCTGGAAGGCTCCACTCAGAAACTTCTAGAAGACTCCAAACCCTAGATATCTGGAAGGCTCTACCTACCACAGCAGAGCACAACTTCCTCCCAAGTACACCGCAAAGACATTCTAGGGAGAGATCACAAGCAAGGCCATGAAGCAAATATCAATCAGCTTCAAAGGACCAAAATCCTACAAAGTGCATCCTCTGAATGCAATGGAGGAAATAGAAATTATAAACATATCTGAAGGCTCGCGATACAAAAAGAAATTAAACAACTCGCTTTTAAATAAAAATGGGCCAAATTTTAGAAGTTCACAATGGGAAATAGACACGTTCTGAGATGGTAGAAAGCAAGAACACAGTGTTCCCACAGCTGCAGGGGAATCACTGGTCAGAAAAGCACAGCCACAAATGTCTGCACCAACAAATACTCTCAAGTCAGTGACTTAACCCTCCATCTCAAGAAACTAGAAAAAGAGGGTGGCTGAGATTACTCAGTGGGCACAGGCAGTGTGCTGGAGAGTTCTAGGTCAACTTGACACAAGCTGGAGCCATCTGAGAAGAGGGAACCTCAGTTAAAAAATGCCTCCATGGGAGACAGAGGCAGGTAGATCTCTGTGAGTTCAAGGCCAGCCTGGTCCACAGAGTGAGTTCCAGAACAGCCAGGGCTACACAGAGAAACCCTATCTCAAATAACAAAAGCAAACAAGAATGCCTCCATAAGATCAGGAGATACAAGAAAGCAGGATGAGCAAACCATGAAGAGCAAGTCAGTGAGCAGCACCCCTCCATGGCCTCTGCATCAGCGCCTGCCTCCAGGTTCCTGCCCTGTTTGAGTTCCTGTCTTGACTTCCTTTCATGATGAACAGTGATGTGGAAGTGTAAGCCAAATAAACCCTTTCCTCCCTAAGTTGCTTTGGTCATGGTGTTTCATCACAGCAATAGTAACCCTAACTAAGACAAGCAAGATGGCTCAGTGGGCAGAGGCACTTGCTGCCAGGCCTGATAACATGAGTTCAAATTCAGAACCCACATGGTGGACAAAGAGAACTGTATGTGGTTTTCGTGCACCCACAAAGAAAAACAACTAAGTATATAAATACAAATTTTAAATATGTATTTAAAATACATTTGAGAAGTTGGAAATAAAAAAATTAATAAATAAACCAAAGTAAGATGAAGGAAGGAAAACATAAGAATATGATCAGACAGACAACAAGGAGAAACAAAATCAAAACATTGATTATGTTGATTCTTTGAAAGGGCAACAAAACTGACAATATTTAGCCTGACTGATAAAATAAAAAAGAAGATTCAATTTCTAAAACAAAGAAGGGGATGAGGGCTACTACTGCTCACTTCACAGAAATAAAACAAATGGACAAAGGAACATTATAAACCATTATATGCTAAAATGTTAGAGAACCAACAATAGAGAGCTCCCTAGGAAAACAGGCTACCCCACAACAACCTGAAAGTGACTCCACAGGAAACTGGAAATCTGAAGACTCATAACAACAAATACGGGTATTCAATTTAGCAACTGTCATAGAATTCCTAAAACCATCAGAGAGAACAGCCCAGCCCTACTGGCTTCACCGATTAGATCCATCACACATTGGTAACATAAACGCTCATCCTTTGCAAAGAAACAGAGAATGTACTGGGAGTGAGGGCTGAAGTAAAAACATTTATTATCTATTCTGTACAGCACTATGATGAGCCTCTTTGTATCTTTCCATTTTCTAACAGCCCAAAGAGGTTGATTCTTTTAATTGTTGTGGGATATTTGTACACTGTGTGAAGATACATTGCTGTGATTGGCTTATAAAAAGCTGAGTGGCCAATAGCTAGGTAGGAGGTATAGGCAAGACTTCCAAGGAGAGAAAGGAAGAGGAGGAGGAATCTAGGCACATGGAAGATGCCAGGAAGCACAGAGAGGAAACAGGACATGCAAGATGAAAGAGAGGTAACACCACATGACAGAATGTAGATTAATACAAATGGGTTAATTTAAATTATAAGAGCAAGTTGAGAAAAGCCTAAGCTAAAGACCACACTTTTATAATTAATTAGAAGTCTCTGTGTCATGATGTGGGGCTGGCAGTAGAAAATAAAGTCTACCTACATTTAATATCCTCAATTTCCAGAGAAGAAAATTAACACGAGAGAAAGTTTCTTTTGTAAGACGTATTAGCATGTGAGCACATCCATGGAACACTTTCCTTACTAAATGATTAAGAAGCCAAACTGAGCTTGCAAGTCCTCATTCAGCCAACACTTTATCAAGCTGTCGTGTTCGGAGTGCCACAGGGACAGTGCAGCATCTACGTCATCATACCTACTCAATGGCTGCCAGTATGCACGTTCCCAGGATCTCACCAGCTGTAAAGCAAAGGTGGCGAGGTTCTCTGCTATGTCTGTACCATCGATGAGATGGCAGTAAGTAGATGCCCACAGCATCCTTGAGGACCAGCTGGAGAGCAGGCATCTCCCCTGAAATAGTCCCTGAAAGGAAAGGCACAAACAGTATTGAGAACTAACACAAACCAATCGTATAGTTTTAACCTTTTCAAGTACTCTTCCCAGAGTAATATGTTGCATAACTAAGTCAGTTATTAGGATGATTCGGCTTTCAAATTTGAAGACAAGGGGGAGAGAGAGAGAGAGAAACAGAGACAGACAGACAGACACAGGGGCAGGGCGCTACCTTCTTACTTCAGTTGCATTACACAATTTGAGACTTGGCACAAGTGAAATTTCTCCACATTGGCAACATCAAAATGCACAATATAACATGAGGTTACCTTTGCAGAACTGCATTCATGTTTTTTCTTTAGAGTTTTTTTTCCTTTTTGTTTTTTGGTTGGTTGGTTGGTTATGTAGTTATATGTGTCCGTTTGGGGTTATTTGCACTTACATGCAGGTGCCTGAGGAGGCCAGAAGAGAATGTCCTATCTCCTAAAGCTGGGGTTACAGGTGGTATTGAGCCTGGTCATGGGAACCAAACTTGGATTCTTTTTTAAAGTAGCAAGTATTCTTACCAACTAAGACAGTGGTTCCTCACCTTCTCAATGCTGCAATCTTTAATACAGTTCCTCGTGTTGTGGTGACCCCTAATCATAAAATTATTTCATTGCTACTTTATAAAATATAATTTTGCTACTGTTATAAATCGTAATGTAAATATCTGATATGTAGGGTATCTGACATGTGACCCCCAAAGGGGTCGCAGCCCAGAGGTTGAGAACCACTGGCTACTTCCCTCTTGAAACATTTTACCTTTACTGTTGATCTCCCTCTTGTCCAAATGTGAGGAAACCATGTCCGGTGCCACATTCGAGGAACTGCAGTAAAACTCAAGCAGCAAGTGTTGGGCAAGATGGGCGCAGAGGGGGCAAGGGAAGGAAACGGGGCGAATGCTCTCGCACACCACAGGGAAGGTCCGTCATGTTTCCAGCTACGGAAATCGGACAGAAGCGCTGAAGTGAGTCAGAGCCCTGGCACGTCTGCAGGATGCCTGGTGAACTGGGGCTTTGAAACAGTTTACGACGCAATCGCTCTGACCACAGAACCGTCTAGAGGGAAGAAAGGAAATGAAAGCACAAAGACTTGGGGAGGAAGCATCTCAGAGTCACAGAGTAAGTGACTTAATGACATTCTTCTTTTTTTCCATTAAATGAGCCAGATCACAGACTAAAAATCACTTACATATGTTTTAAAATTAATTACGCTTCTCCCCATAATTGTATTTAAATTGCATTTAAGTTGCAATGGACTTGTCGGATAGGACATAGATAGGACATGTGCTTTGCCCTCACTGGGTATGTGGAGCCAGGCTTGTGGACACGTTCGGTATGACCCACAAGTTCCATATGGCACTTATAAACAGGATTCCAGGGAACCTATGTGTACAATAACCCTTCATCAGGGAGTGTGGGAAGTTCTGTGGTTGGTGCCAACTTGTTAAATTATGATGGCAAAGTTAATTTCGTCATCATTGTGCCAAGTTTGAATCTTGCTAAATTAAGAATGAAAAACCACTATAAACTTTCACATGGTGAGAAATGCTATTACAAAAATGGGTCTCCATCCTTCACAATAAATCAAAGCCAGTGGCCAATAATAAGACATCCTTCAAAACTTAAATAGAGGCTTAGGCTTATTTTTTGCATATTATATATGTATATATATGTACATATGCATATGTGTGTATATCTATGTGTATGTGTGTATATATATATGAGGAGGGGAAGAAATCCATCATAAAGGAAACAGTGATTGACCTCTCAGGCTCTCAAAGGACCCCTTACCCCTCACCCCAGTGAGCTCTAAATGACCTTGTGAAGACCCCTGCTCTGAGGAAGGACAGACATCCACATGGCTGCCAAAGGCAGAGCAAGGAGCAAGTGATATTTAAAAGTCACTGCACAAGTGTAAAGATCGCAGTGAAACCAAAGAAAAAGTGTAAAAACAACCCTCATTAAGTCACTTCCTAAAAGGCCAGGCTTGACTCTGCAAACCTTCCCTAAGGAGAGCTGCAAGAGCTGAGAGAAACCAGATGTGCAGTTTCCTGGGCAGCAAGGAGATCGTGGCAAAGGGGGGTTCTGTGTATCTTCCACCTGTCAATAGCGCTGGGAGCACTGAGAGCAATAATCAATAAGTCATATCACCCAGATCCATAGTGTGGCCAGTCTGCAGGAGAATCAATCGCCCTCTTATAAGTAAGCTGCTTGGGAGATTTTATTGAGGGTTTTTTTTTTTTTTTAATGTTAAGCATGATGGTTCTATTTGGTGCTCTTTTAATTAAAAACAGACCGGCTCTGCCAGCCACATCCCCCCTCTGCCTGTACCTGATTGCACAATAAGATGCACAAATATTTGTGTTTGTTTTAGAACCATGCTAATTTATGTTTTATGTCATCCTGATTGCCTGACTCCGACTCACTCGTTAAACAAAGCATGCATTATATCCTGAAGGATATGAAATGATGAGGCTGGCTACTATTCTTTTCTGTGTCATAATTTAGATACCTAATTTATTCCACATCTTTAAGCTGTAGCACACAATGTGTCCTGCTCTGCGTTCAGATGGTACCTCGAGTCAAATTCCAATGTATGCCAGCCACCTTGAACACACTGTGAATGCATCCCTCATGGTCAGTCACATGTGTTTGCTATGGTGCTGATGTTAATGGGTAGGAAGAGCAAGACATCAATACTAAGACTGATTTCAAAACAACAATAGAGTGGCTGGGGAGGTGGCTCAGTTGACACCATACATGAGGACTGAGTTTGGATCTTCAGCATCCGAACATACCTGTACATACCTGCACATACCAGGACATGCCTGTAATCCCAACCCTCAGGAAGAGGGACAGCAGGATTCCTGAAACAAGTAAGCAACCAGACTTGCCAAATTTGCAAGCTCCAGGTTCAGCAAGAATCCCTGTCTCAAAAAGTAAGGCGAAAACCTGGCCAAGACGGCTCAGCAGATAATGGCACTTGCTACCAAAGCTGCCTATCCGAGTTCTGTCCCCAGGACCCACAGTGGGAAGAGGACCAACCTCACTAAGCTGTCCTCTGACCTCCATACACATGCCATGGCACACACATGTCCATGGGGACACACACACACACACACACACACACACACACACACAGAATAAATCATGTAATTTTTTAAAAGTAAGGTGAAGAACAGTAGAAGAAAACACCTGATGTTGAATTCTGGCCTATACAAACACACATACATGCATACACACACACACATACACACACACACACACACACACACACACACAGAATAAGTCATGTAATTTTTAAAAGCAAGGTGAAGAGCAGTGGAGAAAAACACCTGATGTTGACTTCTGGCCTATACAAACACAACACACACACACACACACACAAATACACTCATACACCATCTATAGACATATACACAAAGCATAGGTAGGTAAATATTCATTACTGTATACATATTTTAAAACAAAGTTAAGTCTGAATGAAAACATCAGCACATATTGTTTTCGTGATCTTTGGGTCTTTTTGAAGTTCAAGGTTATTACACAGACTCTAATGCTGTGTGGCTAAGCAGAGCACCCATCTGTCCTTCAGCAGTTTTCATGATTTGGAACATAAATGCCCTAGTATGTTTGCTCTGCGTCCTCTACACGGGGTCTGCAGAGCACACCATGGCCCCAAGTCTTGCTTTTCATGGGACATCTTTCTTGTGGTGCTTGGCTCGTGTCTCTAACAGCTCAAGGCATCAGGTCCCTCATTGAATACTCTTTGTTCTGGTTATAATTTGGCTGTTTGAAGCTCACACTGGGCACTGTAACCACCAGGGTATTTGCCAGATCCTGTAACTTTTGGTCGCATTTCCAACGTGGGGTTTCTAAGGGTTCTCCTGCCAGTCCAGAGCTATCTAGGTTCTTTGAGCATGTTTCAGCTATGTCTAAAAGGCATGCAATCAAACCAGTTTTAGACACAGTAAAATGCTATGACTTCCCGTGGAAAGCTTCCAAGGCACATGGTGCCTGTTCCCCATCAGTGAGACCTTCGGGAGTCAGGAAGCCCGCTGGAATGCATTTTCCCAGGTTTGTGGGCAGCGGGTTTCCCAGATCCCCAGCCTCAGTCCACCAATGTGCCAGTGTCACACTTAGTCAACCCCATCACTCCTGCTGAACAACACCAGGACACAGACATGTAGCAGTTAAAAGAACACATGACTGTGTGACAGTATTTTCCAAGACAGATACACACAGGCAAGAACTTCCAGTTGAACTAAGTGTCACATTTTATACCTTTGCCAGGAAGAGCTCCAGTATCTCACAAAAATTCATTTGCTCTTCTACAGAAATCCCATCAAATAAGCCATGTTGCAACAACCTATTTTCTCCATACCCTTTGTTTGATATTAATATGCAGAACCTCTCCTGCACTAGGAGGAGACTAGGCTGTTGAGACAGGGGAGTGAACTCAGCTGCCTCCCTCTGTGTCCTTGTCATATGGTTCAATCAACCAAAAGCCACACACACACACACACACACACACACACACACACACACACACACACACGCACACTCACGCACGCATCTTTCTCCCTGGGCTGGACAGCAGTTCGAAGGTGAAGTCATCACAGCCTAGCATTCCTGACCATTCCCGCCAAGACCACCTCAGAGCTTCATTAATGGCCTTTCCCTAGGTCACTTGTTTCACGTGGCTCTCTGAAGACCCAAGAGTCAGGGGTTTCAAAGGTGTGTGTGCAAAAGCACTGCACATTGGCTGTCAATGACATCTTTGAAAATGGCAGACAGAGTGTTTTAGTTCAGGTTTCTACTGCTGCTATGAAACACCATGACCAAAAGCAAGTTGTGGAAGAAAAGGTTTATTCTGCTTACACTTCCACATTGTAGTTCATCATTGAAGGAAGTCAGCACAGGAACTCAAGCAAGGCTGGAACCTGATGGAGGCAGGAGCTGATGCAGAGGCCATGGAGGGGTGCAGCTTGCTTATCATAGTTTGCCCAGCCTGCTTTCTCATAGAACTCAGGGACCACCAGCCATCAGCAATGGGCTGGGCCCTCCCTCATCAATCACTAAGAAAATGCCCTAACAGTGGATTTTATAGAGGCATCTTCTCAATTGAAGTTCTCTCCTTTCAGATAACTCTAGCTTGTATCAAGCTAACATAAAACTGGTCACCACACACCACACAGGAACTGAGACAGTAGTAGGAACAAGCCATAGTGGACATACTCTCATGAGCCTGGCTAGAGAACAAAGCATCACCCTCATTTGAGGAGAACACCACTCAGACATGCAATAGGACTGGAGCCTCACATGTAACAGAAAAGGTACTTCCTATTTACAGTGTAAATGTTTGATCACAAAAACCTCACATTATTACAGGCTGGGAATGATTTTCACTTTTTAATTAGAAATATGTAGAATGTCACAATTTCCCAACAATAAGAAGGCAAAGGGCAACCACAGAAAGACAAGACCCCTCTGCGTTGTTTTGTGCTAGGGTGATGTGACATGCAGGGGAGAATCCCTCAGTTCTGCCTGAAGAGACTGTCTTCTTTAGACCACTCACTATGCTGTTCACCTCATCAGAAAAGATTTACAGACATTGAGCCATCTGGGGGCAATGCCTGACCAGCTCAACACCAAAGAGCTGCTTGTGGAATCTGGCACAGATGCTTCCATTCTCCACTGGTCTAGTTGTACATTTCTGTGAGCAAGGAAAAGCTAACCCAGGCCCACCCTCCTGAGTGAAACTATCAGAGAGCAGCATCAGAGAGCAGCAGCAGCAGCACCGCTGATCGAGCAGCATCCTCAGAAGGCTGGGCTCCCTTTGAGTCTTGCCAAGCCCTGGCCGGCTGGTCTCTCACTGCGGGGCTTCCCACAGAGTCCTCCCTTCTGTGGGCTGTTTAAACGTCACACACACGCATTGCAAGAAGGGTTTACAGTCTCCAGAACACTGTGTAGAAATGCATGTTCGTGAAATTTCTCCTCTTCATATTCTGCTCTTGCCTGTATTCTCCTGTTATGGTGGGGTTGGGAAGGCACTGTTCCTTAACATCTACACTAGTGACATGTGCCTGGACCTGCTTAGCTCTTAAAGGAATTTCGTCTGGATCTGAGATCAGTCTGTGTATATTGCCATTGTGCGAATCTCTCCTCCATGAGGAGCTGTGCTCCTGTCTGAGCGGAGCCCCTCCTCTGCACTACATCCTTCTGCAGCAAAGATCCCTGCCTTGTGCCATCGTTAGATGTCAGAGCACTTAAACACAAAAGAAATGTGCAACATATTAACTTTGATTTGTATTTGTATCTTAGAGAGGCCCTAAATTGATTCAGTGAAGAAGCCACTGGGGGGGGGGGGGGGGAACTTTCCTGTTAGAAATATAAGTCTGCTCTATGCACTATGGAATTAGAACAACTTTGAGAGTCCATTAATTTCTTTTATGTTGATTCTGATAAACAAAATCATGGATACTATTTACTTAGAAAGCACAGAGAATGAAATGCAGGCTGAGCTCGAGATTTTCTTTCTAACCCCTAAAAAAGCCCAGCAAGGTGTCTGCTGTGACCCCACAGATGAGGAAACCAAGAGCTCATGGCGAGTAATGTACCCGAACAATGCAGCCAGCAGGGGGCAGAGGTGACCTGCGGAGCCTGTCCTCCTCAACAAGCACACAGTTTTGAAGACTGGCTTGACCCTTATGCACATGTATGGTTTGTGTGACAGAAATGCTTGACTAAAATATATATGTATATATATATGTATATAGATGCATATTTATATACATGCATATATGTATATGTAAAATGTATATCTGTACATCTACAACATGCATAAATATGTGTGCATATAATGTATGTGTATATGATATATAAGTGTATATGTACATATAAAATGTGTGTGGTGTATAATGTATGTATATTTAGATACACATCTCATATTCAGATCCATGTACATACACATTACGTAAAGCCTTAGTTCTTGGAAAGACTAATTTGTAGCCTTAGGAAAGAATTCAGGATTTCTTTTTCAGAAGTAGGGTAGAGACAGGGTCTCTCTGTATAGTCCTGGCTGTACTGGAGCTTGGTATATGTAGACCAGGCTGGCCTTGAACTCACAGGGATTTGCCTGCATCTGCCTCCTGAGTGCGGGGATTAAAAGCATGCTAATCTTTAGGGTTTCTTTATAGAATCGAGCCCTACTGATTAGGACACCATGAATCACCAGGACTTTTTATAAATGATGAACTAACATTGCATAGCTGTTGCCTTCTGGAAAACATGGAGAATAACAGCAATAAACCTGGAATCAACTTTCTGTAAGAAAAAGTCTCAGCTACGCATGCTGGTTCAAGCCTGTCATCCTAGCACTGAGGAGACAGAGGCAGAAAGATCGGGAGTTTAAGGTCATCCTCCAGTCTGTAACTAGTTGGAGGCTAGCCTACATTACATGAGACTATGACTCAAAAGAGAAAGAGAGAGAGAAAATAAAGTCTGATATAGCCTGAAGACAATACACAGGGCAAGAAAAACAAGTTGTAGGATTTTCAGGTTGGCATTACTGGGCTGGAAGAATGTCTGCCATATTTCTGTTTGTCCATCCCCCTTCATCTCTATTCTTCTCCCTGCACTGGGCTACCACAACCAGGGAAGGGATTCCCCATAAGACCTTGCCATGGGTCCCTCCCACTTGTCTGGTTTTCGTGACACTCCACATTGCAGAGATGTGTTTCTCTCAAACATACTGAAATGACAAATCTATCACAGCAACATGTTTGATAGAGCAAAGCATGTTTTCCGTAAAAACTGGTATTAGTCGTGGTCAGGACGTTATAATTGTGTTGGGTATGACAATGCCTACCTGGGCTTTCCTATTCTCAAACGCCCTGAAGAAATCTGAGTAGATGACAGAAGTCCTCTGTACTCCAGAGATCAACAGAGATGCCAAAGGGCCCATGGTGTGTCTTCCATAGGCAAGTGCGTCAGCAGAGTACCACTGCTCTGCTAGAACCCTGACCTTTCTGCCTTCCCAGCTTCCTTGATACACCAACTGCCTTGAGGAGTGGCCAAGAGAAAATTCCATCTTTCGGTTGTGATATCAAGAGGCTAGGTGCTAGGTTTCTTTCTTCTGAAGCTCAGTACAAGCAAACAGGAAGGCCCCTGGAGTTGGCATAGCCTAGCCTTGCTCCACTGTCAAGTATGCTCATCCCCACTTTACCTGTGAGGAAATAGACACTCCAAACAATCAGATAATTCACTCAAAATTATCCTACCACTAAAGAGGTAGGACCAGATTAAGCCCCACAATCCAAAGCTCTGCTCAACAGCCCTATGGCTAAGCAGTCTTCTACAGGCCTGACAACTAACCCACCCTAGACTGATTTTGACCATAGGAATGAGTGAGGCACATGGGTAGGCAGTGTCTGGACAAATGGTTCATCTACTTCTTTGGCTCCTAGTTTGTCTAAGGATGGGTGGGGGCTAAAAGAACAGGGTAGATGGTCTTCTTGGAGCCATGGGACAGCAGCTGCAGCTCCAACTGAATGTCCAGCCCCATCTTATGGCCATCATCTCTGATCTTGACTCCTACAGAATCCAAAGACCCCCCCTCCAAGTGTGTATAGAATGTTGACTTTGATGGGACAGTCTTGGTAAAGTGTGTCTCAATCACAAACCAACTGGTTCTGTAAGTATCAAAGAGAATCAGATTTCTACTCTGGACCACACAGGTTGTCCCTACATCCCCTGCCACTCATCAGGCACCTGAAGTCTCACTCTTGAGAGAAAATGTCCAGTAACCATGTCATTTCTGTAACAGGTGGCTTCAGGGTCCTGTAAAGAACTGGCCTCTCCTTCCCCCTTGCACCCACCCAGATTCATCCACTTTTCAAGAGGTCTCAGCCAGGGCCTCAGCAACCCAGCAGGCAGAAGACACTGCAAGACCTCTTGATCTCAGCTCACAAATCCAGGGACACCTTCATCGGCTTTCCACTCCATCACACACAGGGAGTGAGACCAGGAAAACGAAATGATGGCTGCCACATAATAAGGAAGAATGTGATACAAAAAGGTGCATTCTGTCCACCCCACTTTCCCCAACCATGCAGATACAGGGACTAAGAGACACGCTGCTTCTATAGAAGTTTCCAGCAAGCCGGGGTTCTGCAGCTCTGCACTGCATCGCATACTTCCTGCTGGACGCTTTAAGCAGGTGAAAGGGCCCAACAGACACCTTTTCTGGATTCATAAATAGGCTCCCACCTCATATTACAGGCCTGAATTTAATTTGTTTAATATTCCCAACACTAATGATGCCGATTTAAGACATCCTGTTAAAAGTTTGTAACATTAATTTAATGGAAAAATGCCAATATCACTCTAAGAACTCTATTAGATTTTCTCCCTGTTAAATTAATGTTACTAACTTTTAATGGATGTTGTAATTAGATGTTATTATTAACAGGAATATTACCCAAATTAAAATCAGACCTGAGAGACACACTGTGCAGATTTACAAGTGCACACAGCCTGGTGTGTGTCTGGCTGTCCCACACGCCTGCGGCCAGATGGCCAGCCCTCCTGCCCCAGTGCCCACCCTGTCCAGGCACCAGGTTTAATCACAAAACTGCAGGAATGGTGCTGCTGTTACAGCCCCACTTAGGAAAGGAAGTGGCGCCCCACACACATGGGAGCATGGAGAGGCATCTCCCAATTTCACACTCAATTTAAAGGGTCAGTCTCCACCCGGCCTGATTGGGTTCGGCAGTCTGAGATTGATTGTTTTGGTTGTAAAGCTTGCCTGCTTTCCTAGCCAATTTGAGAAAGAGGCCACTAAGCTGCCAGCTTATTATGAGCTGGGGAGCAGATGCAGAAGGAATGTCATGAATTCAAAGTCATGGAGCTGACAGCGGCCTGGGATGGAAGGACAGAGTCTGTGACCTGACAGAGGCTCTGTGAGAACAAGTGCCCAGGTGCACTGCAAGGGTGGAAGTCTTGCTCACCTGTCCTGCTGGCCAGAGCACACCAAGACGCTGAACTGAACTGCAGACCTCATGGGAGGTGCAGCTCCTGCCCTGGGTCCTGCTTTTCTACCACCACACAGGCCTCAGAACCACCCCGTACAGCCAGCTTTCCTTACAAGAGCCCTCCAGATTCCAAGGTTTTGCCTCTGACAAAGAGAGATTCCAATGCCCCATAGTTATAAGACCCCGGTTTTTTCCCAAGCAGTCTATGTGGAAATTTTGAGAAGGCCTGGTTTCCCACAAGCCTTAAGTAAAAAATGACTATAAGACCTGAAGGGAGCCCACAGTGAACAGAGGCCGCAGAAATCAGAGACACAGGTGCCGCCATCTTAACTCAGCTTCAATAATATGTGCTTCATGTTTCCACTCTTGCATTGCCTTCTTCTCCAGTGCCTAGTAGAGCCCTTAATCGCAGAGGGGCAGAAAGGCAATGTGGAACAGTCAAAACACCTTAAATATCTGTACAGCAGGTGAGAAGCCCTGCTCACTGTGTGGCTGTTCACTTCTTTGAGAGCTTCCTGCCATGGCACCATTTCTCCACATTCCCCCTAAGAAGCCATTGGGACATGCCTTGCTTGAAGAGGTATTGTAGCCATACAAACATGATACCATCCATATGCAAAAAGAGTCCACATGTTATTTGCTATCCCCAGCCCAGCACAGCTCCTAGCTCAATGTGGGCTCCTGGTGATTTGTAAAGGAGGAAATTTATGAATACTGAACTAGACATGTGTATTTGCACAATCATGGTCAGGGCAGCAAAGAAAGACTCTCAAGTATTGTCCATTTGAGGAGCACTTCTACAAAAAGAAGGAGGAGGAAGAAGATGAAGAAAGAAAGAAAAGGAAAGAAAGAAAGAAAGAAAGAAAGAAAGAAAGAAAGAAAGAAAGAAGGGAGGGAGGGAGGGAGGGAGGGAGGAAGAAAGAAAAAAGAAAGAAGGAAGGAAAGAAGGGAGGGAGAGAGAGGAAGAAAGGAATAGGAAAGGAAGGAAGGAAGAATGGCCATGTGGTATTTAAAAGACAATGAATCTCAAACATTGGGATTTTGCTGGCCACCCAAGAACTTGAACACGATGTCAAAGGAAACCACAGTTACAGACGACACCCTCCCACACCTGCTGGGCCAGATCACTGTTGCTGATGAGTAGCGAGGAGGTAGAAATGGTCAGAGGATTTATAAGCTGCTTTGAGTATCTGGAGTTTGCTTTCAGCTCCAGTCTAGGCGGTAACTGGTATGGTCTTTGTGTCTGCCATATGTCCTGCTCACCCAAATCCACTGGTGCCTGGTATGGTGGACTCCACCCTGTTTTCAAAGCCACATCATTATTTCTATACATCTTGTGGCATTAAGCCCTTATGACACAATGTTGGACCAGGGATGGACTGTGGCCAGCCAAAGAAGCAAACCCCACTGAGAGGGGCACCCTGGACAACAACAGATTGCCTGTGCCCACTGATCACCGCAGTGAAGAGGACCTCTCCCCTCTTAGGTCCACCAAGAATATTCTAACCAATGAGATGGTGTAAAGTATATTATGTGTGAATCATAAACATCCAGACAAGTTCTTTGAGGGTGAAGGTCAAAATAGGATTCAAATCATCATCTTAAATGGCTCATGTCTTTAATCATTTTTTTTAATTTTTACAAATCTTTCTAAAATCACATTTCCATTTCCAATTCACATTTTTTCAACCAGGAGTAATTTTCCTCTAAATCATGAGGAAATCTTCTTGCTGACCAGGACTTTTTAATTAGCCATGAGCAACTGAAATGCACAGTCTGCAGTATAAGTCATACATCAGTCACTGTGCAGATGATTTAGTTAGGGTTTCCATTGCTGTGAGAAGACACTGGGAGCACAGCAGCTCTTATAAAAGAAAATGTTTACCTGGGGCTAACTTACAGTTCAGAGGTTTAGTCCATTACTGTCATGATGGGTGGCATGGCAGCATGCAGACAGACATGGTGCTGGAGAAGGAGCTGAGAGTTCTACATCTTGATCCACAGGCAGCAGAAGCAGCCTGTGTCACACTGGGCATAGCCCACACTCCAGTCAAAGCCTACACCCCAGTGACACACTTCTTCCAACAAGGCCACACCTACTCCAACAAAGCTGAACCTCCTGATACTGCCACTCCCACTAGAGGACATTTTCTTTCAAACAACCACAACTGATAAATGCCTTGGGTTTCAGTGGTCAGGTGTGGAGTCCAGTAGCTTCCAGAGCTTAGGACCTGGACAGGGGTCAGCAACATCAGAGTGCTGCAGGAAGGTGGGCATGGTGCTGGAGCAACAGCTGAATGCTTACATCTTGAGGCACAACCATGAGGCAGAGGAAGAGGTACCGGGAATGTTGTAAGACTTTTGAACTCAAAGGCCCCAGGGGCGCACCTCCAATAAGGCCATGCCTTCTAGCCCTCTGAAACAGTTCTACCAACTGGGAATTAAGTGTCCAAACAGATGAGCCTAAGGGGGGCATGATCACTCAAACCCCCACATATTTCTGAGAATGTGAGTTACATTTCAACCAAAGATACAAATCACAGCATCTGTTTGAATGTTTCCATTTCCAGGCACAGCACAGCCAAGACAGAATGAAGGATAAGAAGAAGGAAGACAGAGATACAGAAGCCAGCATGGACCTTCCCCCAAGCAAACTCTGACTGAGGCTGGAGACTCGCCCTAGACAAATATCACAAGAATACCTTTGGCCACCACTGCTGTCTCCAAACTTCTCTCATTTTACGTACATTTTACAGAGGAGCACACTCTTCCTTCCTGTCTACAACAGCTTCCCAGAAGACTTACAGAGATTTAGCTCCACCAGGGGAAAAAACAGGTTTCACTCATAACCATCATATCTGGTTATTATTTGAGTCACGTAACTTAAAGCCCTGAAAAGATATGAAGCAAACAGGGCTCGTGAGGAAGCCTGAGGCAGTAAACAGACAAGCAGGGAGACATGTTTGCATGTTCTCTTTTAAGTGCCCAGCTCCCAACAAGGAATTCTGTCCTCTTTTAAATGCTCCAAGATCCACAGGCCTTCCATGGATGCTGTCCTTACATTGCACTATGACTCCCAGAAGTCTTCAAACACTGTGATTCTAAATAAATAGGGCGGGGAGTGAGAGCATAGCCCAGTTAGTAGAACACTTGCCATGCACTAAGCTCAATCTCCAGCACCCACATGAAAGTGAGCCAGGCTCAGTGGCATGTGTCTGTCATCCTCTTGCTGGACAGATAGTGACAGGAAGGTTCCTAGGATACCTCGTAAGATGTCCCCTAAGTGTTCTGGCCTGGAAGCAAAGCTGTGGTGTGGTTACAAGGAGGGGCATTCTCTTCTCTCACAGAGAAACCTGATCCCCAACTCACTTGAGGCATCAGAAGGACCCCATGAGCCTCTGCCTGCTTTGGGGGACTGTGTACACTGGCTGAGACAATGTAGCTGTCTGTACAAGGGGTCCCCAGAGGCCAATTTCACTTCATCTCTCTGGCTATGATTTCTGGGTGTTTCATGGAGATGATTTGGAATGAGATCAGCCTTTGAATATGGACATTTGGTGAAGCTGACCACTCAGTCTGGCGTGGGTGGCTGCATCTTGTGCACTGAGCTCAAGCCACACAGATGGTGAAGGGAGGCGAGTGGCCCTTTTACTAAACTAGTTGCAGGTCTTCTGCCCCTGACCTGGCCTTGGATTTCCAATATGGCTTCACAGGAGCTCTGGTCTCTAGATTCAGAACAAGTCCCACCACAGCAGTGTGCAGGTGGCTGCACTTCTCTGGGGACGCTAAGTAGACCCATTAGCTTTGTTTCTGAACTAAGAGAGCAGGAGGCAAGACCAGGAAAGACAACCTTGGAAGCCTTCTTACCCTGAGTGTTCTCTCTCTCTCTCTCTCTCTCTCTCTCTCTCTCTCTCTCTCTCTCTCTCTGTTTTTGAAACAGAGTCTCACTCTGAGCTCAGGCTGGCCTCAAGCCTGCAGCAATCCTCTTGTCTGGGCCTTCCCCGTGCTAGGATTATAGTCACCCACCAACCTGAACAGCTGGGGATCCATTCTTAAAGAACAACTACCTGGAGCCTACAAGAAGACAAACAAACACCAGAGGCAAGCCCTTCATCCTACAGAGGGACAGTGAGCACAAACGTGGATGGGAAAACCAAAGATGAGGTGAGGCCTGCGATGGTTCTTCACAGCAGCAAACACTGGGAAACTCTAGGTCAGGAGAATGGAGCTGTCTGGACACAAACGTCAAGGTCAAGGGCTCCGTTTTTGTAAGGTCACTTCTATCTTTATTCTTCTCTCATTTATTACATCCCAACCGCAGTTTCCCCTCCCTCCAGCCTCGCTCAGGGTTGTCAACCAAACACTTCATAATAAGATACAAACCATCATATCAAGGCTGGATGAGAGAACACACTAGGAGGAAAAAGGTCCCAAGCACAGGCAAAAGAGTCAGAGACACACCCTACTCCCACTGTTAGGAGTCCCACAAGAACACCATGCTACATGACTGTAATGTATATGCAGAGGACCTAGCTCAGACCCATACAAGCTTAGTTGATTCTGTGAGCCATGTTCTCCTGTTGTCCTGAACCCCTCTGGCTCCTACAATCCTTTCTCCCTGTCTTCTGTAGGGTTCCCCCTGGCTCCCCCTAGTGTTTGATTACCAGTCTCTGCATTTGTTCCCATCAGTTGCTGATTGATGCCTCTCTGATGATAATTGGGCTAGGAAACAATCTATGAGTATCCTACATGTGTTTTAATTGGTCACTGAGTTTAGTATTTGGGGAAAGCATCTGCTCAGAGCAGGGATGCGAATGGCACGGCCAACACTTGGACTGAGTCTACATGCTCCCACAGGTTCATTTGTTCTAGTTTATCAGCTGGGTACCAACCCGGTCTTCAGCTGAAAATTCAGACACATCTAAAAATGACCAAGCCACTGGGTCATTAAATGGAAGATAGGAGCCATGTTTGCAAGATCTATGGACTGAAGGAGTAGGGACTGTATTTTCATGTAAATCCTTCCACAGACATTCTTTAACTGTTATTTCAAACTGTGTTAACTACACAATACAAGTACAAGTACAGGCCCACGGCATAGTCAGGAGCCAAGCCCTGTGCAGCTCATTAAGACATCTCGCACGGGACACAACATGAAATTCCTTGCAGAATTTATTCTTTATACTAACTATTCAAAAGCAGATATTCTATCTGAACCATTACAAACTGCTTCCTCTGGTCTCTAATTGGGTTTTATTAACCTGCATCTATTGTTTGGCAGGAACAATAGTAGAGTAGAGAAGGGTGGGGCAGTCCTCTGCGGGGATAATTTGAACAGGTGTGGGGGGGGAATATTTAGTGGGATGCTTTGTTTTTGCTTGCATCAAAAGTTTATAATGATCAAATACTTTTCAAAACTAGACCCACGAGTTCATGGGGAGTGTATCTGAAGATTTTACACAGCTAAGCAGAGGGATATGTCTAGGTGTTTAGATTAGGTGTGAGATATGCTCCCAGATGGAGGTGGGAAAAAATCAGGGGGAAGCAGGCTCTCGCATGCTTGCTGTTTCTGCAGTAATTCTATCTCTGATCCAATGTGGGGAGTTTACGTGGTTCTTTACTCCTTAGGGTGTTGGGACATGACATGAAATAGCAAGGATAATCCTAGGTCCCCGCCATAGATCCATGGTGGTGGTACTGGGAGAAGGGTGCTAAAAGGTGCGAGGATTCTCCCACCTTCTGCTAAAAGCTACTCCAGTGAAGCCAAGCCCATTCCTCAGTCATCCTTATCCTGTCAATGGCCGAATTAGCAGTATGTGCAGACTCTGATGCTGGGCTGGAGTAGGGAGTGCAGCCATGATGGACAGGGTCATGCTGGACTGAGACCATAGTGGGGTCAGTAAAGGGGGACAGGAAGGAATGTGAGATAAAGACACTGTGAACTGGGGAAAGGAGGAGAGAAGAAGAGACACACAGAGAATGTCAGTGTGGACCCCAGGAGGGCACCAGGGCTGCAAGCAGTCAGGTCATGACCAGGGATGCCCAAGCATGTGAATGGCCCCAAAGTAGAAGTGAAAATCACCACACATTCACCCTGGTTCAAATGGTGACACAACCCAAATGAGCCAGGTAAGTAACTCTAGCCTGTGGTTTGGCTTCTAGCCATAAAACTTGATGTGGCTGATGGTGCACACCATCAGAACGCATGTTACAAACCCAGAAATCCTACCCGGAACCTCATGATCAAGACTTTGCTGTTAAAAATTCATTGGCTCTTCCTTGGAAACTCAGTTCTCTTAGTTGATTCTTCTCAGTTTTCGTTCTCTGTATTTCTGACTGGTCTTTCTACCCCTGGTCTTAGCATCCTTTCCTGAGGCTTCATCTATGCCCAGTGTGAGCAATGTATGTTGTTCCATCTGTGCTGAAGGCCTCCTGGTCTCCTGTGAGCGGGCATACACTCGTAGTCTATTATAAACGTCTGTAGGATTGATGATCCCTAAGGATGGCTGTCATCTCTCCTGCCACAGGATGGAAGAAGAGCAGTCCCTAAGAAGCACTTCTACAGGGTTTTTTAGAGTCTGAGAAAAAAATAAAGAGGCCACCTAAGATATCATGATACCCAATGCAAGGCTCTCATCATTTACACTGGGGTGTTAATGAATTTTTACCTGTCTCTGAGATGATAAGGGTGCCATAGTTGGGGGCACATGCACCCCCATATACACACTCTCCCTTGATATCAGTGAGGAACTCTACTCCATCTTACCAATTGCACATTTGCTGACAGTGATCTTCAGTGACTTTGTGTCTACTGTAAAACCTTATGAGATGGGAACAACCAGTGAATATGTTGTTGGGGAGGGATCCTACTGAAAGGATTATTGAGATATTCAAAGTTGTAAAAGCTGTTGAAAAGTAAGAATCTCAATTCAAGTTGCTTGTGTACCTGTGAATGATAAGGTGTTGCAGAAGAATCACACCCTAAGCAGGAGGTGAGCATCCAGACACATTCTATAACCAGTCATGTCCCTATCCTAATCTTAGCTTGATAAAACATGTTCCGAATAACTCTCTTCCCATGTGAACAGTGTAGCATCACTGTGAACTAAATGTGAGTACATCAATGCATTGTATGACATTCATTTTATCAATTATTCTAATTTTTAAAATACATTAATTTTTTGAGAACTTCATATAGTGTATTTGGATCGCATCCACAGCCCTCCACCTCTCCCTAACTGCTCCCAGGTCTCTCCAGGTCCTCAGTCTACTCCCAGCTTTGTGTCTTCCTTTTTCTTTGCCACAGATCCCAATTTGTGCAGCCCTTCTACTCCTGGGTGTGAGAACATCCACTGGAGCATGGTTGACCCACCAAGAACCACTTCCTCAACTAAAACGGACTCTCTCCCTGTCCCCAGAAACCATTAGCTAAGGATGCTAAATTTTACATCTAGTTTCCCCATATCAAAGTGAATCTAGATATCTAAAGAGAAAATGAAGACACCTCATCAAAACCTGAAGCTGACAGAGGATCCTGGCAAGACATCTTGCCTTTAGGTGCCCAGGTACACACAGCAAATTTTCCATCTCACTTAACGGTGAAGAGAAATCATGAATTTCCCACTTTTTAATAGTAATTTGTTTTAAATGTGGTGTTTTTATATAATCCAAACATTTCAAACTTACAGAAACTACTGCCTGCACTCCATCATTTTTTATAAAAATGTTTTTGACAATAAATAGTTGAAATGAGTAATTTGGCAGTGACAAAGAATGTTTTGAACTATAAATACAGTGTTTAAACAGTTACTTTAACAGTAGACTTGTCAAGTTGATGGAGCTGGGCATCATAAAAACTGTTTAAAACTGTAAATTTAACTGTTAAAATTAACAGTTGCACTGTTGGCTGCTAAGTACTGTGGCAAATGAAGTCATAATAACCCAAATGCCAAGAAAATGAATCTTACATTTTTAATGTTAATTTTTTTCCACTTATTGTTACTTTTCTAAAATAAATTTAGAGTAATGTTTTGAAATGAGAAGGGATTCTTCTGGGAAATTTGTTGCCAATCAAGTAATCAAAAATCTGAGGGGAGGCAGGCTGGGTGGCACAGATCTGTCAGCCCAGCTACCAGCCACTTGAGAGGCTGAGGCAAGAGGATTGAAAGTTCAAAACCAGCCTAGGCATCTTAGAGAGACCCTGTCTCAAGAAGTCTGGGAATATAGAGCAATGGTAGCATTTGCCAAACATTCTGGAAGCCTGGGTTTCATCCCCCATCACTTTCTTTTTAAGCTTGGAGGAAGTGAGGAGTCCTGCAGAGGACTCCTATCATCTGGCTCTGGCATGAGTGCAGACTAGGAACTACATCTACTCTCACGGCCTGACTACAGAATCCTCCCCTGATATTGTTCTGTGTGAAGAAGACTGCCCAGTGATGGCCCATTCAGCTCTCTGTCACTCTGTAGGAGACCATGGAGCTCCACAGAAGCAGCCAAAAGTGACACTGGCACTAACCCTGACTGAACTGCCCACCCCGGAAGCCCTGGACAGGAGCAAAGGTATCCCAAGGGTGTCACCCACCACCCTAAGTGCCTGGCTATGGTGAATCAGGGTTGCTCTGTCTATAGCACAGAGACACCATTGGAGTCCAGCCCGCTGAACACGCAAACACAGCTTAAGGTTTCCATCTAGCAGGACTGAATTGGCAGCTCACCTTCCACTGGAGGCTTTCCACATCATAGTAAAGCATTAGATGCGCTTCCTGCTTGCTGTGGAATATCAGCAAATGGGAATCTTTGAAGAAGGAAAACAAGTCTGCCCTGGCCCTTGGGCATGAAGAGAGCAGGTTGTAATAGAGCAGAGTGGGATATAGGGCCTCAGAGAACCTGTAAGGTGGCATGATGCTCAGCTCCTTCGGTCTGTGGATCAAGTGACTGGGGTCCAGATAACAGAGTAGAGTATCACAGTCCATCCTTAATCGAATCTACTTGACAGAAAAAGGCTGGGTACAGGGAGAGTGGCTTTGCAAGCATGTGGACCTGAGTTTGATCCCCAGTGCCCACGTGAAAATGTGGGTGGTCAAAGCACACATCTGGAAGGATAGAGGCAGAAGTCTAGCCAAATTGGTAATCTCCAGATTCCATCAGAGACCCTGTCTCAAAAACTAAGGTAGACAAAGCCTGAGGAAGACACTTAGTATGGACCCCTGTCCCATATAGATGTGTGCACACACAGTTTAGCTGTTTTGTGGAAACCAGCTGGGTGCTGAACCTTGGGGCTATAGCTTGAGCTCATCTAAACCACAGCCACACCAAGGCTATTACCTTTGGGAATCATCAGCTCCCATAGGCATTGCCCTGTCTGTTTTGTATTGCTTGAGACAGTGAGGGGTACATCAAGGAAATGGGGTACAAGCCCCTCAACAGTTTTAGGCCAGGTGGACCTCACTGCTACAGTGGCAATGTAAAAGTGAATCCTGGACCTTCTCCAGGACATAGCTACACACTGTCCCCTCATCTGCCTCTGCCTCTTCTTCCCACAGCTACCTTCAATGTCCCTGAACACAAAGAGTCACTCACGTGCAACCCTCAGGCCCTGCTTCTCTCTGATCCACACCCCCAGGTACATCTGCAGGTGGCAATGTCTGCTCTTCTCCACCATAAACAAGAGGTCCTGGACTGTACAGACTGCAGGGCTTGGGGGTGGACTTCCTGAAAGTTCCCTTTGTGTGTGACAATGAACAACAGAACACAATGTCCCTGCTGCAAATGCCCATGAGAACACACTTGTCCACGCCACCTTGCAAAGTGTCCAAAATGGTGAGGTGAACACTGACCATGAAAGGTCTAACCTCCATGTGACATTCTTAGAAACAGGTGTGTGTGGCTCCCGCTGCCACCAAGTGTTCCACAAAGGACCACACCTTGTCAGGCCACCCAAGACACCTCCCTCTCACAAGAGGGGCTCTTCTCTTTTTCACAGCTCTACTCCCCAGGCTGGTAACAAGTGACCTCCCCCTGGTCTCTGTGCTCTGAAGTCAGCAGGTGATGGACTTCTGTATAAACTCAATAGAGTCAGAATTACCTAGTAAAACCGTGTTCCCTCCCTCCCAGACAGACATGCTTGCCCTGGGATCCCTTCTGGGTCCTCAGCTAGACTTTCTGGGGACGGTGAGGGCAGCATGCAGTCCTTTCAGTCTCCCATCCCTCACTGTACTCATGATCAAGAGCAGGAAAATGTGTCATGAGTGACACAAGACACAGAAGACACAGTAATGGTGCCACAGTCCAAGACTGCCGTACTGACCTCAGTGTGACACCTTTTCCAGCAGATACCAAGGCTGGCCCAATGTGTTAGTTAGGATGGGCCCTGCAGTGAACGGGTCCTCTGCACTGCTGCCGGAGAACTCTCCTGGGGTGTGGGTGTGAGCTAAGTCTTCTTGCATCCAACAGAACAGGAAAGATATCAGCACCCCAATATTTGTGCAGCGGGAGCAGCCCCTCGATGTCTTTGATGGAAGCACCCTGCTTTTCCTCCCTGCTCCCCTTCCCCTAGCTGCCTGTGTCTCTTACCTACAAGCCTCAGGAAACAAGTCTCTCTCAGGTCGTCAGAGTGTTCACCATGGGTGTGGAGAGCAGAGTTCAGGCAGGTTATGCCACCACTGCCTCAGTTTCCTCTCCGGCAGCAGGAACAGCAACTATTGTTGCTTGTGGTGTAGAAGATCCTCATGGTTCCAGGCAGCATGGGTGTTCTGGTGCTGCCCTCCCTCATCTTCTAAGCACCACCAGACTCCAGAATAATTCACCCTCAAGCCCCTCCATCACCCGCTCTGTGCCTCAAATGACAGCATCACATAAGTACAGACCCCAGGGACTTGCAGCCAGCTTGGTCCAGCCTACACCAGTCCTGCTGCCCCTTGAACTGTACCTGCTCTTCTAATGCTCCCCAGGGTCCCTGGCTGAGTATTTTATGACCACACAAACAGACCCTCTATTCTTCCTCCACCTGGTAAACTCCTACGCACCCCTCAAGACCCCACTGGCCCGTGCCTTCTCTCAGCCACTCTTTCTACTCCCTTCTCTTGTCAAAGCCTCAGCTCCTGTGACGCTGTGCAGAGGTCCTCACTAGTCCCTGTGCTGGGCTGACCCTTGTGTTATCTGTACATAGGGCCTCTATCACCTTCTCCGCTGTAGCTACGTTAGGACACCTCTCTGGAGGGAGCTGCAAGCTGCTCAGTACTCACTCACTGAATGCAGTAGTGAAGTGAATCTTCCTCTAGATTTAGGGACCTAGAACTAAGACCCTCAAAAACCAAACCCCGCATCAAGCAGCTCCCAGCTGCACTCCCAAAGCAAGCTGGCTGTCACGTGGGTTTGGTGGAGTGGTTCCTTTAGTTGCTGAGGACAAAGTAGAATCTAGCGATTCTGTTTGGTGGGCTGCCTAGGATTCTCTTAGCATTCTGTTAATGCTGCTTGGGTTTCTTCCTTCCTTCCTTCCTTCCTTCCTTCCTTCCTTCCTTCCTTCCTTCCT
>CABHPR010141446.1:26110-50764 GCA_902168415.1 Peromyscus melanophrys
CCTTCCTTCCTTCCTTCCTTCCTTCCTTCCTTCCTTCCTTCCTTCCTCCCTCCTTCCCTCCCTTCCTTCTTCACTCCCTCCCTCCCTCCCTCCCTTCTTCCCTTCCTCCCATTCTTTTTCAAATAACAGGGTCCTGAGATATCGCATCCACTAACATGAAGCACAGAGATCTGCTGAGCACTGTGGCTCAGATGCATTTTGTGTCCTTTTTGGTGGGTTCTAGAAGGGTAGAAGCTGCAGGCCCATAGTAGGTATACGTCTTCACTGTGGGAGGAGCCTGGGCATTCAGCTCTGAAGGGCTGCAGTCATCAGAGGGAAAGCCCTTGCCATGAAAGCTTGGGGACCTGAGTTTAATCCCTGGGATCCGCATAAAGCTGGGAGGAGACGCCACAGTGCTGTCCTCTGATCTCCACATGCACACTGTGACATTCATATCCCCTATACAAAATGATAATAAAGAATTACTTTCTTAATCCCCATTCTTTTACAAAGCCAGAAACAGCAGCTACATCTTCCCTCCAGTGCATCAGCCACTAGAGAAGGGTCTCCATCCCTTCCAGTGGCAGTGTGCCCGGCCACCTGCAGAGGAGCTAGCACAGGCCTTCATCTGCTCTGCAAGCAACCACAAAGTCAGGCCAAGGACAAGTGGCACAGCCTCGCAGGCTCACTGTCTTCCCACCTCAGCCCCCATCATTCTCAAGGCCCAAGAAACCCCTGCATGATCTGAGACGGCCCCCAAAGTCCCTAGGCAGAAGACAGGGTGGCCGGGGTATAGAGTGCATCTTCTGACATTCCACCAGTGTGGATGGAGCATCATGGGGAGCCAAGGTCAGGTTCAAGAGCTCCAGACCCTGTTCTGGATGGAGTGAGGTGGCTCCTGAGCCTGCAGTTCCCTACATGTTCCATGATGTCAGTACTTGCCCCTCACAGCTGAGAGTTGTGGTTACAGCTAAACTTGAACCTTCCCCAGAGGGAACCACAATGCAGAAGAGCCCCAGGGACTGCATTCCCAGAAAAGTGTGGTCATACCCCAGCAGCCCCCTCACAGCAAGGAGACCCTGCACCTCCCATGAAAGTCTATTCACTTCCATCAGAAAACAGCCCTGAGTGCCCTGGAATACAGTCTTCTGAGCATGACACAGCCGTTCCACTCTTAATTCCAGACAACTGTGATTACCCACACAAAACCTGCTCAAGACAGGGCCTTTCAATCCTGTCTCAGAGCCTGGAGGGGCTCTTGAGATCCCCATGCCTTCCTGATGATCTTTAAGTAGTAAACGGACAGTTGTGAAGACAGACATTTTCTTCAGTGGTGTAGGCCACGGTCAGGTGCTCATCCTGAAGCAACCCTAATGATGCTCACGGGAGGGGGGAGGGGCGCAGAGAGGAGTGAGGCTAGCGGGGAAGAGGAAGGTGTCATCAGGAGTGGGAAAGGGTGAATAAGGTAAAGGGGATGTGCATAATCCAAACACACTATATACATGTACGAACATGTGAGGAAACCCATTATGAAGTACACCGGCACGCTCATGCCTTCCTTTCATCTCTGGATCCACACGCACTCTACCTTCCCTCTAGACCTCTGTTTGAGTTGTGGAGTTTTATCATTTCCTTTACAAGCCACAGCTCTGACTGCTGGCCAAACACAGTCCTGCAGGTGTTTTCCTGCCTGTCTGAAGGCTGTCCTTGCCTCCTTCCCACCTGGGCTCTGCCACAGGTGAGGCAGTAGCTACCGATCCTCACAGAGCCCTGCTCTGTGGTGTGACGCTGAAGACAGGTTTTAACAGGTTGCGGCTGGCCCTCTCCGAAGGTAGGGCTGCCCAGGCTGCCTCACTGTGGTGGAACACAACCAAGCGAGAGAGAAAACAATTGGAGTTAGCTTCCCGAAGCAGAGACCGGCAAGGAGAAGATGGATGGCGGCCTTCCCACCAATCACCAGGCCGCCCATTGAGGGAGCATTGATTGATGAAGTATTTAAGTAGTCAATTCCACACCGGACCCCTTGCAGACAGCTGCAGGAGGGGCTGGCATGGCTGCAGTGAGGGGACCTGGCTCTGCCAGGGAACAGAAGCAAGGCCTCTGAGTGGTCAGCTTCCAGCGGGGGCTCCAGGACCACCCTGAACGCCTCTCCTAGTGCATAACTGCTTCTTACTTGGGCTTCGATGCTGATCACAGGTCTCCCAGATGTTCCTGTTTTTAAGTAGGCAACATGAGTCCAGAAACCTCTATGAAAAGTCATCTTTGGGTTCTCGTCATTAAGTCCAAAGTATGTACAGCTGTAGACACACAGTCCTGTCTTAACACCAGCCTTAACAACTTACAAGGGCTATCTTGGGCAGGAGGAGTGGGGGCGGGGTGCTCTGGCCATGCCCTGAGGCCAACTAAGGGCCACTTAGAAAGAGCAAGAAACATAACCCTTTGTGATGCAAAGGCAATAGAGTGGCTGAAACAGGGTTTGCGTCACCATAACCTGAAACTCCGGCTCACTTGGGGATCCTCAAGTTGTGGCTCCAAGTGGCACATGACAAGAAGCTACTGCCAGCTTGGAAGGGACATGGCTGAAAGTATCCTTTAAAGAGGCTGGATGCTGAGGGCGGGGTCAGCTGGGGTTTCTAGGAATTCCCTGTCATGACAACCACTTGAGATTAAAGAGCTTGATTCCGGGCACCCTCATGTTACTAGCAACCTTTGGGAGGACTCTGAATTCGGTGTTTCCCACCTGCAGCCACTCCACTGGTGAGCAGAGCCACTGCTCTGAGCTGTTCCCAGCCACGCCCCAGGCTATGCTGCAGCATTCCCGCAGCACAGGGGTCCACACAGGCCTGAGCATGCAGGAGTGGTTTTGATTTCATGTTTCCTTTCGGAATCCACTAGTATTGGATGAGACCACACAGAAGACTCCTGAGCTGGATGGATGCAGCTCTCCCATTTTTAGCCATGTAAGCAGCTGTAAAACTGGTTGGGGACTAGAGGGACACAGAGTGAGTTCATGGACAGGGAAGGGAACCAAAGCTCATTTGGGAATGATGACAGGCATCCAAGGTGCTGGGTGCTAAAGTTGGGGGTCACTTGTCAGCCATCAGAAGGTTGACTGTCCTCTGACCTAAGCTGCAGGGGTGTAGTTTATCCCCAGTTAGGGACGAGGGTCCTAGAAACAGAGTGGCTTCTCACACCTTGCACAAGACAGCAGAAGGGGCCAGTGTCCTTCCTACATTAAGGGTGCACTCCCAAGGAACACATCATGAGCTCTGTAAATGCACTCTGCTTCTCCTGGCCTTTCACAGAACACATGTGTGTCCTGGACTAGCTCTCGGCTGGCCAGTGGGTCCCCCAGATCTGCCACTGTTACGGTTTCCCAGGTCCTGATATTTCTTAGCTGGGCATCCCTGTACCACAGCCCTGTGTATATGGCTGTCCTCAGTATATCTCTGCATGTGGGGGGACACTGGGAGCTTGCCTATGTGGCACAAAGACTACTATGCCATCTAGAAGCCAGTTAGAATTCAAAGCATCTCCCACTCCAGAGACACTGACTTCTGAATGCAAAGATGAATTCCCCAGCATAGATGGTGGGTTCGGTAAGGTAAGTGGCACAGAATCTCCAGTGTAGATGGGCAATGTCAGAGAATGTGGCTGGTTCACCAGTGGAGACAAGCTTCAGCAGACCCAGGTCTATGAGGGCATTTTCTCAGTATCCATTCTATGACAATGAGGCATGTTAGTGACTAGAAAGCCAGCACATATGCAGGACAACAGGACAAACGATGAAAGGACCCTGGGATGTTGTGGATGTGCACATCAACCTTGGACTGACAGAATGCTATTCCCAGACCTCTTACTGGGAGAAATACATGATTTCTTTTAAACATGCGGTTATTTGGGGTCTCAGCGACTCCACTGCAGCTCAAAACAATTTCTGTGTGATACATTATAGTTTTCAATCTCAAGAAAAACAATGGATGTAAACTTTTATAATCTCTCTTCATCATGGCAATGCTGGAGCAAAGCCAAACTGAAACATCCCATTACATCTGGACCATTTCGTGTTCGTGCAGCAGCAGACTCCCATGAGTTGATTTAGAGCATCTCCTCATAGTTAGGCCTGAGCAGGGTCTTATGCGGAAGCGGCCTCACCTCTAGGGTGAAATCAGAGTCCTGATGACCAGGAACCACTCTAGCTTGTACTCTTCAGATACCTCACATCCATGTGCAAAATAGAAATGTGTCAGGACTTCACAGTTTGTAAACTATAAGTGAAACATCCTCAGAACACATCTGTTAACCCAGAAGGCCCCCTGAGTCTGTGACAAAGGCCCAGGAAGCTGTTTGTGGTTCTAGGAGACCTTTTTCAGGATAATGCTGCTGTTGGAATAGCAGATGTTCCTGCTCTTCCCAGAACCAAGTACAGCTACTGCTGTTCTGTGAGTACTGGATGCTTTGCTGTCTCTGAAATAATGGCACCATGATTCAGGAGCCAGCCTTAAAAATGAGCAGAATAGGAAACGCCCTCCAGGGGGCGCTGCCTTAGAGTGACTTGGGCAGGTAAACCTAGAGGCTGTGCAGCAGTGAAGGGCAGAGATGAGATGGAGGCCGCTACCCTGGAGCCCCCACATCCAGCCACACCATGGCAGGTGAACATGCCACCTATTGAGTCCAGCTTCCTCTGATGCAGCAGCCTCTATACCTCCGTGACACTTCCGTTACCCAGAAACCACCAAGTGGGAGAAAAGCTATCTGCAAAGGTGGGTTACCTGGGAGACATCTAAGGACTTTCTGGGTTGCGATTTAGAAAAAAACTGTGGGGTAGAATGCAGGAAGTAGAAGGTCACCCATCCCATCAATCAGTTTGGAAGTGTCTACCTCCTCCTCCTCCTCCACCTCCTCCTCCTCCTCTTCAGTTTATTTGAAAATTTAATAGAGGAATACACTGTTTTATATCATTTCCACTCCCGTCATTTCTGGTGTCCCTCAACTGTTTTCAAATTCATGACTTCTCTATTCCCAGAAAGGGCGGGGCGGGGGTGGGGTGGAGGAGAACCTATTGAGTCCAATTAGTGTTGCTCTTCTTTGCATGTGTTCAATGCCGACCATTTAGAAGTGGGGTCTGGTCCTGAAAAAATAAAAAACTGGTTCTCTGTCTCTCAGCTGCCATTCATTCCTTGGAGCTCTTCATCTGGGGACGGGCCCTTGTGAATGTTTCCTCCATCCATTTTGGTACGTAGACTGGTGTGATCTTTGCAGATCTTGTGCAGGCAGCCACATTGTTGAGAGTCCCTGGGTGCAACATTCTTGTCATCTCCAGGAGACATGATTTTGTAGCAGGAATCCTGGTCCCTGATCTCTGAGAATCTCCTGTTTCTATGATGTCCCCAGAGCACTAGGTTTAAGGGTTGTGTTACAGATGTCCCGTTTGGTGCTGGACATTTCACAATCACTTACTTTCTGTATTTTTAACCAGCTCTGGATCTCTCTGAGTTAGGACACACAGGCTCACTCTTTAGTCCAGGCAAACCTGGAACATACTCATTCTGTGGCTTAGACTGGCCTTAAACTCACAGCAATCCTCCTGCCTGAGCCTACTCAGTGCTAGGACTGCAGGCATTGGCCACCACACCTAGCTAGAGGGTTTCTACTTCTCTGTCTGGAGGGAGGAACGATGGGCATCTATGTACACTTCACCTTTTAGGTCCATATGGTGTATGACAATAACCATGATACCATATTTCACTTCTGACTAGAGTTTTTAATGGCATCCTCAGGAATGTGATGGCACACAGGAAGTAGGTGTATATGCATGCATGCACATGCTCATAAATGATGGAGCAAAAAAAAATGGGCAAGCCTAATTTCGTACAGCAATCTTCACACAGCTGGACATTTCTCAAATATTTTAAGGTGTTTTGATCGTTTAAAAAGATTTAAAGCATTATTTTCCTAGAAAATCTGACAAAATGATTCTATCAAATTAACTAGTTCCTCCAAATTGCATATTATGCCATTATTCCCCAATATAGATGATATTTGAAAGGTAATCGCCTTAGCAACACAGCCATGTAAGAATCTTTTGTTTCCATAATTCTTTGGCTATAAATTTTTCTAGAGAATCAATATTCTCTCTGCCTAAAACCTCTCTACTGGGATGTCGGTACAAATAAGTGTGAAATAGTTAGACCCCATCATGGATATTAATATTGCAATTAAAATAAAAATAATGTCACTCTGTGTCACTTATCTGGCTGCAGATTTGTAGTTCATCAGTCAGACAAGAAAGGAAGGGAGGAGAGGAGGCAACAGGCACACATTTCCATGTTGGGTGGGTGAGATACCGGGAAAACGTCTGGATGTGGGAGCTTGCCCCTGAGCAGTGGGCGAACATATGAGATGTGGTCAAGGGGCAGCCAGCTCGCTGGAGGACAGTAGAGGAAGCAGACTCAGAAGCAAGAATCTGTCTGAAGCCAGGGTGTTCGGGATCCAGGAATCCTCAGCATGCCTTGGCAAGGCTGGCAGTTAGACTGGTGGCCACATGCTCATGCTGAAGTCCCGCCAACCAGAACACCTGTGATGACATTGGTCATCATGACAGCTGTGGGTTTGCATCAAACTTGGATTCCCAGCTATATGTGACCCTGTTGACAGGACCTTCTTTGACCTGCAGGCTGGGCTGAGCCTGTCGAGATCTTCACGAAACAGCCTGGAGGAGGTGGCCATCCCAAGTCACTCCATAGAGATCTGCTGAGGTGACAGTGGAGTCTGGCCTGGGTGACAGCTCATTGCTTGCCAACCCTCCTCAACGTGGGCCAGCTCCTCCTGGTGGGAAAGGCAGTAGTGTCCTGAGGAGCCAGCCACATGCAGCCTGCCTTCCTGGCAGTGCCTGGGACCAGACCTGAGCACGAGCTCAATGAAGAACTAGGTGAATACAGAAACAGCCACAGTGAGGTAGGATATCCCCAAGCTCTCTACACTTTGCCAGCACGGTGGGCTGGTCATGTAGCACCAAATGTCAGTGTGCCACCAGGCAACAAGCAGAGGGTGTGTGGCCTCACCAAATGCAAGGCAATCAGAAGAAGCATCACTGTGAAGCAAGTATCAGCAGCACCCAAGATGAAGGATGGTAACGTGGGCCAGGGTCACCAGAAGCCCACCATCTCCTTAACTTGTCACAACTGTCTCTGGACCATTGGACATGCCATCTTCCTTTATTTATGCTTTTGGGTCATAACCTAGAAGGATGAACTGAGCCCAGGGCACAGAAGTCTTGGAGTGTCAGGGTTGGTTTGAACCTCAACGTTTCCTAACTGTGTTGCCTGAGGTAACCACCAGACTCCGGTCTCTGTTCTTTAAGGGTTGTACATCGCTTGTTTGCAGCCCCATACAGATACACCAGGCAGTGCCTGCAGTGTTGAGCGCCATTTGTCTTCAGATGTGTTGACAGCGGCACTGGAGTGGACTTTGACAGAGACAAACCTGAACGGCAGACATTCAGCTTGCTATTGCTGAATTAAAACACGCATGCGGAATAGCAAAGTGGAGGCGTTGAATATCTTTTGACAAGAGCAATGACCTAGAAGGGAGTGTTGAAAAGTCAGAATGCAGCTGAGGGATGGACTGAGCAGAGCAGGGCATCAAGACATAAGCACAGGCGAGGGTCTCCACAAGGCCACCAATCAGTAAGCAGAAAATGCCAGTCCTTACATTTACATTTTCTTAAGTTTGCTTTTTGATGTCTTTATGTGGTGTGCCTTTGTGCATGCATTTGAATGGAATATCTATGCATGATGCAGACAGATTGTACAATGATGCTACAGTCATAAATGAATAAATGATAAGAAACCAAACATGCCTCATTCTCTCTTGTTAGTATTTCTTAACTGGGAAAGTTTAAGTTCACATCCAGACATTTTTAAAGTAAATTTTAAAAAGGAAATCATAAATCTGTTGCTGGTTCATTTGTATGCATGCTTTGACTCCTATCAGTGTTGGGAGATGATATCAATCTCTCTTTCAAATGATTCTTGGATTGGGGGCTTCACAGCTGCAGTGCATGGGACTCAGAAGCATGGATCCTCTTCCACCATCTTCCCTGGGGACACAAGCATTGCAACCAGAAGGACAAAGTGCTAAATCAATGGGACTATACACAAAAAGATGAAGTGACCTGAAGGTCAAGGGCAAGTTCCAACCCAGCAGGTTGTTCCACAGACAGTGTCCTGCTCAGAGAGGCACATTTATGCGAGCAGAATCCCCTTATCTTAAATGTGGTACCTGTTCACACAGTGGGGTATCCACATGGAGCCAGATGACCCATCCCACAGAAAACCCAGAAAGCAGCCCTCTTGTGCACCCAGTGGCTGGGACTCCACCATCTTAGAGAAACAGGCTCCGGGGTCACAAAGATTCTGTGCAGAAAATCCCAATGTTCACTTGCATTCAAATGTGCACACTTGCACAGGCACATATACTGTGCACAGCACCATACATTATGATGTTTGGTCTTGATTGTCAACAACAGGATTTAAAATCACCTAGGAGACACAGCATAGTTGTCTCCTAGGGCATTTGAAGAGAGAATAATATAACAGGAGGGGAGAGGGGCCAAGCTTCACCCCCAGCATATGTGGAATTTTCTCGCTGGCAACTCAGGCATAAAGAGTTCTGGGGAGGAAGTGGAATGCACCTGCTTCCTGAGAGTGTGTGTTTATCGCTGCTACTGACATCAGATTCCAATGTGGTAAACACCAGTGGCTCCTCAAGGAGTTTCCAGCCTTCCAGTGCTGGATTGGGATCACTGAGGTATCTGGCCTCTTAGACTAAGTAGCTGCCAGGGTCTCAGCCTCTCCAGAAAATGAGTAGTCATGGCATAAGCTAATCCAATAAATCGAGAGAGAGAGAGAGAGAGAGAGAGAGAGAGAGAGAGAGAGAGAGAGCTCACTTCTATTAGTCCTGTTTCTCTAAAAATGCCTTCCTATACATACATTCACACTTGTGCAAATAGCCCCAAGCCAATAGCCCCAGGACACCAACCAGCCTAGGAGATCTTAAGTCTAGAGTAGGTTTGTGGCACAGCTCTGTGGTAGTGACTGTGCTTTGCTGAGTAATGATTGAGTTTGCATATGAGAGGCTTGAGGAAAATATGACCATCCACCCCACCCAATGCCCTGCACAGGGCATTTTGCAAAGGAAGGTGCTGATCCATCAAAACTGATCCATCACTGTATCTTTTGACACAGCAATGGAGTCAAGCCCCTCCAGATCCATCTTCTCACTCACAGTCTGGACATCACTAACCATGTGCCACATGTCAGATTACAATCCTGGGCTCCTTAGACCCAGGGATCCAGCCTGATACATTCCCAAGAGACCCCATCCCCTGCAGGCCCTGTAGGTGGCCCCAGCACAGGAAGGAAAGGGATGCTGTGGGGACTATTTCACCAGTTTGGCGGTTTAAACTGGCCTTTCACTGGAGGCCCAGAGAGGGTAGGGGTTCCAGATCAGAGCTACTCAGGACTCCCAATGTTGGAGAATGCCAGTGTATCAGGGCATGCTCGGGAGGTGTCCAGGAAAACACTTTAAGGACCCAGCCTTGGAGCAAAGGATGTAGGCAGTGAACACTGCATACGTAGTTTCCTGGAGAGGGGACTAGTCTGGTGCAGCCTAGGCAGGGAAGGCAGCAGGAGCTATGGGATAGGACGCCTGTAAGGGCCTCTGTGGATTCATCCCTGAGCCCAGAAGAAAATGCTTTTCCTCCCAAACCTTCACATGTGCCCTAATACATGCCGGGACCCTGTCCTAAGTTTGCACTGCTCGGGGAACCAGACAGTTTTCAGGACTCTCTCTTCAGTACCCGAAGTGGGAGCAGCTGCTCTGAAGCTGGGGAGAAGTTAATGGAACTCTCCAGTGACTGCTGTGAGAAGTGCCCCATGCTTGGCCTGCAGCTCAGGAGGCTGAAGTGTGGGCTTCCCCCAGACACCTCAGATGGTGGCACACAGCCACTTCACTGACCACTGCCGCTGGTGTAGCGTGACAGAAACGTGATGTGAGGTGAAAGTGTGAGCCACATGTCATTTGTACATTTTTAGTAGCTCCATTGAAAACTAGGAAAGTGACATTAATTTCATAGTTTATCTCATTTAACCCACTGCATCCAAGGTATCATTTCAGCCTATTGGTTGCTACCACTGGATTGTTTCACATGTTTTTTGCAGTAGGCCTGAGACATTTGGGGACCACTTATACATTCAGCCTATCTCATTTGGGTTCACCTGGGCCAATGACTCCAAAGCCCTTGGTGAGCTCTTGGCAGATGTCCCCACGGACAGCACAGGCTTGTCTCTGACCTGCTTCAGTCTTCCATGTAATACCTCCCCCACAGAAGTCTTGCACCATGACGCTGGTTCTAAGAGACTGGTCTTTTAGTGTTTCTCAGTGAAGTACCACAGAACCAAAAGCGACTTGGAACAGGTGCCTGTTTGAGGCATGGAGGGGGGACAGCCGCCACAGTTTGGAAGACCCATGAACTCAGATGCGGTTTTCCATATTTCATAGCTTCCCTGTGTTCTTCACACTATCCATACAGAAGGTTTCCACTCACCAAAGTGTACGTGGCTGCCTGTTTGCTGGATCTGCTGTCTGCTCTATGGCCCCACCCCCATCCCCATAAACTCTACCTCAAGCCACTCAGAGACATCCAGCAGAATCACAGATGCCACCAGGCCCTCAGCAACACTACCTGCTGCTTATGTAATGTTCAGATTCCTAGCCTGGCCATAGATAATCACAAAGACTTAGCTGGGCAGGCATCAGGGAGCCACATGCCAATGTCTGACTCAGTGCAGGTAGAGGGCATCAATTTCTGGAGCTAACAAGGTAAGTCTGCTGCCCCTGGTGGCCATCCCCTTGTCTACATCTGCCTCTACCCCAAGTGCCTCCACCTGGGGCTCCTTCCACGGGACCTCTCCTGAAGGGTGCTTCTTCGCTCATCTCAGAGGCTCCCACTGAGAAACTGGAAGCTAAGGATAAGATCTTTGAAGACCACCACCCTATACAGCATGGCCACAATGACTATAGTCCTGAAGACCATAGTCCTGGGTGCCCCAGCCTTGGAAAAAACAGTCATTAGGAGCATAACTCTAAGAGCATGGCCACAAAGGTTACAATCCTAGATCCTATAGATGCAAAGGTCTTGAAGACAACTTCTATGAAGACCGTACCCATGAAGATCATAGTCCTGAAGACCACAGTTATCCCTGATTGAGGTCCAGGAAGTTATTAGGGGAAAGCCCTTGAGGCATGGGCACAAGTCCCAAAGCCCACAGACCAGTCTCAATGTCCCACTCTGTTCTCTTCATGTGGTTTGTACAACCACATTTTCTCAGGAACAAATAAGAGACATCCCATACCACCTGGACAGTAACAGATCTTGCAGGAGATTACAAGCGCATTGGCAAAGGTTTCCACTGGGGATTAACTTATTGTATCAGGTTTATCGACACAGATTCCCTAACAGACTCACGCAGGAAGCAGCCTCATTGCCAGTGGCACAGAGGAGAATGCCCAGCTCCATTAGTGGTCCCTCCTCCTCCTCTCTCCCTTTGTTTTCTTCCTCATACTCCCAAGTTTGGTCTGAAATTACAGAAGGGCGTGCTGATTGGTAAAAAAAGCAAAATGTGGGAAATCTGCACTAGTTTGTTCCGGAAACATGCTCTTGGCACAAAAGAAGCCCTTTAGGGCTCTGCAGAGGCTCAAAGAAGCATTTAGCAGAAACAGTGGAGGTCGAAAGACCTGTGAGGCTCAGGTTGTCCTGGCTAGCTGTCTGAAGTCCAGAGAGCAAGGTCAGCAGGAATTCAGCCATGAGGACAAAAGGTAGATTCTGACACCCTTAGCACCCTTGGGGAAGCCAGTCAGCTCCGCTGGCTAGCTGCCTGCAGGAAGAAAAGGCCAGCCATAAACTAGTTCATTCAGACATGGAGTTGTGGAGGGGCTCCACGTCCAATGCATAAAACTGCTACAATGTCCGGGGGACTAAGTTCACACATGCACATTCACGCAGCCTTCCCTGATTCTAGACCCCATCTTCTGCTAGTTTTCCTGTCATTAGTCTGTTTCCGTTCATGAAATCTCTTGTCTCGCTCGCCAGCAGCTGCTGCTCTCACGGAGTCTCACCTGCAGCTGGGAGGGACGCACTGTTGGTGTCCCTCAACCCTTGCCAAGGCATAGCCCCTTGGGAGACCGTCACTTTCCACAAAGGAGAGCTGCAGGGCCTGGCACCAACATGACACCCACACTCTGTGCACATGATAAGACAGCCTTGTGCAAGCCTTCCTGTGGCCTCTTTTCCATGCAGCTTCAGTACAGCGACGAACCGTGTGCCTTTCAAACCCTTTGTCTCTTGGGAAATTATTGCAACACATAATCAAGTATGAGAATGGCAGTTAATAATAAGAGTAGCAATAATCACTAATATTTTTCACTGCATATATATACATATATATTAAAGTATACACACACACACATTTGTGTGTGAGAGTGCAAGTGCATATGCACGCAGGGATGTAAATGTCTTCCTCAATCTCTTTCTACCTTAATTTTTGGTACAAGGTCTCTTACAGAACCTGGTGTTTATGGATTCAGCTTAATAGGCAAGCGTGCCCATGAGTCCCAGAGACCCTTCTGTCTTCACCTCCCAGGGCTGTGCCGGACATTGTTTGCATGTGTGCTGAGGATCAGAACTCAGGTTTTGTTCTTGCTCAGCAAGTTCTTTTCCCACTGAACCGTCCCCCCAGCCCCTATCCCCTGCAGCTTCTGTAGTGTTACTTTATATGGAAATGGAAAAGGTGAAGCTTGGCAAGCCAGGCATTTTGCTTAGGGTCACACAGGTCATTGGTGTTACACATAAAATCCAAACATACCACAGGACTGCAAGCTTCCTTTTCAAGCACTGTGTTAGCCTTTGTCTTCCCATTTCTCCCCAAACACACAAAGCTCATGTGCCTCAAACACCTCAACTAGGCTTTGAAAGGTACCAACAATATCCTGGGGTGCAAAGCTTTGGATGGGTTTGCGTTTTCTATATGTGCAAATCACCCTCATGTCATAGGCATGCTCTCAGGTATGTCCAAGTTGCAGCCCAAAAGCTGTCTGGGCCCCTGGTATAGCTAGGACATGGCCCAACCCAAAATCATAAACTTCTTAAAATATGAGCACTTTTTATCTTTTTTCCTTCTTTCCTTTCTTTAAAAAAAATAGATCAATTGTGTGGTTCTCTGTAGATGACAACCTCATGTCACACTGTGAGACTCAGTGTGAACTCTGTAGATGACAATCTCATGTCGCGGTGTGAAAAGGCTGGACACACCTGCTAGTAAACAAAAGCATCCAGAAGTTCACCAGGAAGGTGCATGCTGGGTTAGTAGAGCAGACTGCCTTTGTGAGCCCTGACAGTCAGGCGTATTGCAGCCCTTTCAGCTGACACCATTGTTTTCTCCTCTCCAGAGTCCTTGTCCTTACCCTGTCCCTCACCCCCATCAGTATGTGCTGCAGGTGAAATACTGAAGCATTGAGCTTGTCTTCAGTTTCACCTGCCCTTGCTTGAGAGGAAGTGTATGTGCTCCAAGGAAGAGGCCATGCTTTTATCCTTTCATCAATGCCACCACGATAGGCTATCATCCGGGAACTTGGTGTCACTCTTCAAGTACCATTTTTGTGAATTTTTATTTGAAGTAGTTCCTGTCATCTCTGGCTAACCAGACCCACTGACACAGCTGGACTCCTCTAATCCAGCAATGGCACCTGGTTCTCTCCATATCCCTCCTCAGCACCCTCCACGATCCTGAGCTCTACTAAGATTGAAGATAACTTGGATACCTCTGTCTGCATAGCCCATCCTCACTACCCTTAGTCCAGAGGATGGGAGGAAAAAGGGGGCGGGAAGCTCACCCCCTCCTTTGGTTATTCCTCCTCCTCTCTGAATATGGCTGATGCCTCCCACTAGCTTCTTCCTTTCACCACCTAGGAAGCCAGAGGAACTGAGCTTCCCACTGGGTGTCATCATGCCCCTATAGACAATGAGGAATCAGGACACACCATCTTCCCATTCACCCTTCAAATACATGCCTCCTGTCTTTGAGGAGATCTCTGGGAGAGAGGGTGTGTGTGTGTGTGTGTGTGTGTGTGTGTGTGTGTGTGTGTGTGTGTGTGTGTGTGTGTGTAGGATAGGTTGGGTGTGGAGAATTGTCTATGGGCAAGAGGGGAAACAAGGCCAAGATGACACCTATTTTTACCCACCTACCCACTAAGGAGATGGGAATCTCAGAAGGCTCTTTTTGACCTATTGAAAAGCTGGTTGAAAACTGGGATCCAACCCAGGACTAGTCCAGTCTTTATCCACTTTCTGGCATATATTCCCCCAACATGCCCTGAGCAGATGAATTTATAATAAAGAAAATGTCCACTTAGACTCACATAAAAGTCACTGGGTGGGGGGCTTCCTGTCTCAGTCAGGGTTCTATTGCTATGAAGAGATGTCCCTGCTGTCCTAGGACTATACACTAGTGAAAAATGATGGCATCAGACACACAAGCAATACATGCAAGACACTAGATACTGTTAACATCTAAGAGAGAAGAGTGAGGCAGGAAGATATGCATTGGGGTGGGAAATGAGGTCAAGGGATTCGTCACCACTGTGAGGATCCATCCCCATTGTCAACTTGACTGGATTTGGGGCTACCAGAAGACCCACCTGTGGGTGTCTCTGAGGGTGTCTCCAGAGAGGCTTAACTGAAAAGGAAAACCCAGACTGAATGTGGACAGGATCATCTCATGGGATCTCCACACTGAATGAAATAGGAGGAAGAGAGATGAGCACCAACATTCATCTCTCTGTTTTCACCAGCCATGTTTCCACAACCATGGCTTCCTCTCAATGGTAGACAGTATCCCTTCTCAAACTATAAGTCAACATCAACGTCCCTCCTTTCAGTGGCTTCTGACTGGCATTTTGTCACAGGAACAAGAAAATTAACTAAAACAGCTCCCATTCTGGAAAACCCTTCACAGCCCAGGGCCTAGTTCTAGGGAAGCGAGCTCTTGACTAAGTCACCTAGGAGGGCAAGCAGCTCGTAGGATGGTTAGGGACATACACAGTTCTGCCCAAATGACTTCACCGAAGCACACTGCTCATTCATTCGCTGATGGAATAAAATTTACTACTTTTTCTGTGATGGATAGAAACCAAGAGGAGCATGTGACAGAGGGTTGGCCCCCAGCCGGTGGAACTATTGGGAGATGGCCAGATTCTGACCACGTTAATGGCATAATCATCTGATGCATTTATAACTGAGTGGGCTAGAAAATGGGATCCAGGAAGTAGACCCCTAGGGGTGTGGTTTTGAAAGGCACATCTAGTCCCTGGTCTTGTCCTCTGGTTGCCATACTGCCTTCTGGCCATGTGGGGTGGGGTGAGCAGCCTCCTCCATAATGTGCACCTGCTGCCATGAATCCCTATTGCAATGGAACCAAGTAATCATGGTCTGAAACCTCTGAAAACGTGAGCCAATAGCCTTCCTTCTTTTAAGTTGATTTGGCTGGGTTGTTTTTGTTTTTTTTGTTTTTTTTCCACAACAAATGGAATAATGCGTCATTCTTTCAGAATGTCTGAAGCTGGAAGAATATGATGAGGAAACACTATTTTTAGTTCTTCTTTTTGCCATTTTTCTATGTAGCCTAAGCTGACCTTGCACTTACCTTCACCTCTGAAGTTCCAGGATTGCAGGCATGCACTGATATGCCTAAACCATGTTTTCATTCCTCTCAAAGATGTAAAGACAAATGGGAAGGGTGTGCAAATGAGAGGTCCTAGTGAGCTGGCCATGGGCCAAGCACAGACACACTGCAGACAATTTGCTAGGATCTGGAGGTTCATCCATATAACCTCCTCTACTGTCATGGCCACAGGGAAGACCTTGACCACAGTAGTGGCAGAAAAACCCTACAGAAAGGTTCATGGGAAGAGTGAAAGGGGCATGGTTCCACATTTACCATACACCAAGGCTCATGGCTGAACCTGATGCTAAATCCCAGCGATTATATACTGTCTGGCTCACACACTCCCTGGGATTCTTTTTCTTCTCTCAGTGTTGGCACCTAGCATCTCTCTGCTCTTCAGTAAAACACTCGACCAAAATTACCTTTTCTACGCAGACCTCAACACTGGATCAATGCGACAATACGAGTCTCCTTGAGCCTTCAAACCAAGGCATGCTGTATCGCATTTCTTATTTCTGTGATAAAATACCTGGCTTACACATCTTAAAGGCAGTAGAATTTATTTGGGCCCACGATTTTCAGGAATACAATCCCTCCCAACAGGTGTGTGGCTTGTGGGGGTGTGAAGCTGGCACTTTCTGCTGCTTCGTGTCTTGGTGGGATAGGAAGCAAGGAGTGAACCCAAAAAGAGAACAAGTAATGATCTCCAAGCCTACCCCAACCTCCCAAAATAGCACCTGGAGACCCTGAGTTTAAGCTAATGAGCCTATGGGAGACATTTAGCATCCAACCCATAGCACCTGGCTTGTATGTCCTCCTGCCCTGCATGTGCCCAAGGTGGGCTATCAGTCCATTCCACCACAGACAGGTATGTACAGGCCATGGGGCCAATCTGACAGACCCAAAGCCACTAGAAACCCATATGTCCTGCTTCCCCCTTATGCCCTGACTGAGGCTGAGGCTGTGGGGCAGTAGAGAAGTGCACATATGCAACAGGTGTTTGATGAACACATTGGGAAGTGAAATCATGGGCACATACTGCTCAAATAAAGACAGCTCATCAATCGGAGTACAGCAGTCTACCTCATGTTTAGTCTTTTCTCCTCTGACCAGATGTCGTGCATCCCATCCCAATCCCATCCCAATCCTCAACACAACCATCCTGAGAAGGACTTGACGGAAAAGCAGATGTGTTCATGGCACCAGGAACATATTAGGGAGACCACTGTAAGCCTACTTGATGATGTAGATCACAATAAATAGAAATGCTAATAAGCTCTGGGCTATCAAAGCTGCATCCTGAATTAAGGTAAGGAAATACCACAGAAGAAAATGCATGTACTCATAGACTGAGATACATGGGTTACATCCTATGGGTTACTGAACATGGCATTAATTAGGATTATTTAGATCTTTTTTTTCAAATGCTAATGTTTCATCCCTTTAATAACAAATACAGGGGCTAATGTTATAGCTTTTCCTAATTATTTTGAGTTTGTGTTTTATATTCTAGAGAATTAAACTTCAGATTTCTCCATAACTTTAAGATTTTTTTTTTTTTTGGCAGTGGATTTTTTTTTTCTTTTAATGTAGGTAGGGTAAGCAGCCAAGAAATCTCCCCAGGATTGAGAGCATGCTGAGTTGGAAGGTCATGTTGTTTGTATCTGAGAGCTGGATCCCGTCCCACCCCACGACTTTGTCCCACTGAGCCCAGGTGCCTCTCCCTGCTTCTCTGAAGGGTGGGGATTTAGCAGTGTGGTGACCATGAACCTGACCTGGGGTGTCAAAACAAGGTGATACCATGTGTGGAGCCTGAGTGGGCCATCAGTCCCAATGCAGGACAGCAACAGGCAGTCGAGAAGAGCCTGGTGTGTGTTTGTACCCTGGCTCTGAGCAGACACCTTTTCAGAGAATGTCCAGACTTTGTCACTGCAATGACAGGTCTAGGCTCTCCTGAAAATCACATTTCAACACTGGACTCGTTCAATTCAGCTTCTGCATGTGGAATAGACATGTATGCTGCCCCCTCCGGGGAGTCTCCACAGGAAGTTTCCTGAGGCCATCGTTCCAACACTCTGGCCCATTATCCATAGCTCAGGGGACGGTGAGGACAGGTAACACATCTGGAACTTCTGTCAGCACTGGCAGTGGCTGAGGTGTGGTAGATACAGCTGTGGTCACCCAGCCCACTGTGGCCTGGCCAGACCTTCACCTATTTGAACAATGGGACCAGAGACGATGAGAACAAGCTTCAGTTTACACAGTGTCCCTGCAAAGGCACTGAGTGACCCAGCAGTTAGGCCATCCAGCCTCAGATTACATGTGCTCTGTACTCAAGAGAAATAAACCAACATGTCCCCACAAATATTGTCCATAAATGTTCATCTCAGCTTGATTGCAATGGCTCCGTCCAGAATATTCCCAACTATCCATCCATAGGTGATCAATAGACTGGCTTTCCATACTAGGAGATGCTCAGTAGCAAAGAAGGTTCAGTGGTGCACACTATAACTCAAAAGGACCCAAGAACAACACTGAAGCCATTCCCATAGGACACCACATGCCATTGGGTTCTATACCTTTAAAACTATTGCAATTCAAATAGATACACAGTTGGACTGGCAGTTTTCTATAGACAAAAGGGAAGGAAGGAATTGTTACAAAGAGCATTTTTAGAGGAAATGGCTAGACCCATTTATTTGGTTGTGGCAATGGCTTCTCAGGCATTATTATACATAACTTACCAAATGATATATTTAAATACGTATAGCTTATTAGTGTACTTATACTTCAATGATGCTGTCTTTTTAAAAGTTACTTATATATTAGGAGGAGGTCAACACAGAGACAAGGAGGGAAAGAAGACAATAGACTGGTAATAGATTCAAAAGCCAGTCTGTAAATGCGGCATGATTGTGGCCTGTGCTCCACAGATGGATCTCCCAGCCCAGGGCCCTGTCCTCAAGCTCTGATATGCAGACAAGGACAGAACAGTGTAGGATGGCAATCCACTGCCTTATGGAACAGTGTTCTGGGGGATTCTGGCCTCTGATGGGCTAGTTAACACCAACTGGTTTATTATTTTTCCCCACAAACGCTCAACTTGTGTCTTGTGTGGCAATAACACCTACTCAGCCCTTCCATAATTCATAGGAGAAGCCGTGTTGTTTTATTCAGTTTCCGTCTACCATCAAGGAGAACATAGTTCGAATGACTGATCTGCATGCAGCACAAAATAGTGATAACAATCCTAATTAACAATTTATACTCATAGAACCTTCTTCCTAAGGAGCCGAATGAATGCAAAGCACCAGCTTCCTGCAGAAGGTGGAGCAGAGGGGAAGTGAAAGAGGGGCTGAGGGCCCGCCTACATCAGGCGAGTGGGCACTCTCACTGACGATAACGTGAAGCACCTGTGGCTGCCACACATGAGCAAAGGATACAGGGCATGCCCACTGTGGGCAGAGAAGGCAGCAGGAGGTGGGGAAAAAAATAGCTCCTTTTCCCAAATATGGCATTCTAATATAGCAGAGCTGAATCCCATAGGTCGCCTCCTGGATATCTTCAGACCCACGCAGGCCACGCATGGCCCAGGCAGGATTGGCCCTGTAGCATCACCGACTCTCTGCTCTCCCAGTTGGAGCACAGCCTGGATGGGTGCTTTATTTTCTAGTGTCACTCATGTTCAGAATGACAAGCTATAAGACTTGACACTGTAGCTGCTCACCTAGGGCATGTTCTGAGGGCATTTAAAAATATGGTGCCTACCATGGCTACTACTCATAGTCAGCTCTACCCCAAGTTGTCTACAGACATGAGCATGGTCAGTGTATCTCAGATGAGCAGTGGCCATTGGGAATGACTCCTCAGGACAAAGTCCCCTGAATGATCCCAGGGATGTCTTCTTCCTTCAGTCCTGAACCACCAACAGATCATCAAACTGCCTTTGGAAGTTGCTGTTGAAAAGCCAGGCCTGACCATCAGTTGTCCATCGGTTCTGAAGGAGGAGTGTTGCCTGGTCCTTGTGGCCACCTTCCATGCCTTCAGGTGTAGATTGGCGAGCTCCTGAACCATCAACAGTAGGACAACAGAACTTCAGGTGTGGGCATGTGTGCTGGACTGTAGCTGGCCAGGGGGTGGAGCTGCTGCCCTGAGGCATCTGCTGCCTTCCCATGGGGCTCTCCCCCTAGTAGGAGCCCACCAACAGTGGTCCTTCTCCTTTCAGCCTCACAGTATGTGGCAGGACAATTTTGAAAATTGTCACAGCATCAGCAATGAGTCTCTAGTCTCGTCTCTGGGGATCCCCCTCTGCAGAATTGAAACAGAGCCTCTGAGATAGACCAGTGTGTCACATTCTCTCAGCAACTTGGTCTTTCTACTGTAGACTATCTCTAGAGTGCTATAGAAGCCCTGGAGAAACTTTGTCATAATTTAAGATAATTTTTTTTTTTTGGTTTTTCGAGACAGAGTTTCTCTGTGTAGCTTTGCGCCTTTCCTGGGACTCACTTGGTAGCCCAGGCTGGCCTCGAACTCACAGAGATCCGCCTGGCTCTGCCTCCCGAGTGCTGGGATTAAAGGCGTGCACCACCACCGCCCGGCAAGATAATGTTTTTAATTTTTTTGTCTGATTATTTTGTGCTAGATCTTTAAAAATAATAATTGAGCAGACTTGAAATGGGTAGAAAGTTGCCTTCTGAGCCCGGAGATTCTCCCTGACTACTTATATTGTAAGTCCTTGTCTTTATCTCCCTCCCCCCTTCAGGGATGGTTCCTGCTGCCCAGGCCAAGCCCTGCAAGCTGCCTAGTCCCGCCATCCATTTCTTAATGCCCAGAATATCCTAAACACCCTCCTTTCCCACCACAATGGCAAGTTTATCCCTTGATAGCCAACTGTGTGCCTTGGAAGGTCTGCTCTCTTCCCAGTCATTGGGGTTCTTTCCTCTGTTTTCCAACACTGCGTATCAGCAACAGATCTTTCCGTCTGTCCTCAGTACTGTTCCTCATCCATCAGTCAAGGCAGACTGGGAGAGCCTAAAAGACAGGCTGAGGACTCTCTGCTTCAAAGATCCTTCTTTGTTGTTTTTTGTTTGTTGGATTGTTTTTTGCACTTAATGACAGGCATTTATTCTAGAAAAAAATGTCATCTTTGTGTGTGAGCATTATGGAGTACACTCACACTAACCTTGGTTGCGTGGGTAATTGTCAATGTGGTTTGTTGATGCAATCAAATTAAGCATTACACAGGGCTGCTGGTGAAGCTTAGGGAATACTTACCTAGCTTGTTCAAGGGTTTGAAATAAACTTCCAGCACCACACACACACACACACACACACACACACACCACATTACATCACACATACACACAACAACCACACACACATCTCTCACACACACATCACACACACACACACACATACATACACACAGACCACACACATCACATACACATCTCTCACACACACATCACACACCACACATCACACACCACATATCACACACTCACACACACACACACACACACACACACAGACCACACACAACATCACATAAATATCTCTCACACACACATCACACACCACATATCACACACACACACACACACACACACACACACACACACACACACACACATCACACACATACAGACCATCACATCACAGAGAGAAAACTAGTGAAAGTAAGCACCAGAAATACATGCAGCTGCTTCAGGTGTTACACGCCATACTTACAGAAAGCTCTTCTCTTCGTGAGTAGAGGCGTGCACAGCTTCATTAGCTTGAGTTGTAATATAGTTATTTGAGCAAAGTTGCTTTGTAGCCCAGACTGCCCAGAAAAGCAAAGTGATCCTCCAGCCTCAACCACCTGATACTGGGATTACAGGTGGGAGCCATCACAGAAGTAATACACCTTTTTTCTTTTATTGAAAATAGATTTTTTTCCATATAATATATCCTGATTACAGTTTCCTCTCCTTCTACTCCTCCGAGTCCTCCCCATCTCCCTTCCTGTCAGGATCCATCCCCTTTCTGTCTCTCACTAGAAAACAAACAGGCTTCTAAGAGATAACAATGAAACAAAATAATTATAATAAGATAAAACAATAACACAGTAGGCTAGGACAAAACAAATGAATGGAAGGAAAAGAGCCCAAGAAAAGGCACAAGAACCAGATAGAGATACGGAGACCCCCTTGTTCATACACTCAAGAATCCCCTGCATCACGAATCTCTTCAGGACTTTTATCATGAAGGGTATTAGACTTTGTCAAAGGCCTTCTCTGTGTCTAATGAGGTGATCATGTAGTGTACCGTTCAGTTTGTTTCTATGGTGGATTACATTTATCAGTTCACATATGTTGAACCATCCCTGCAACACTGGGGATGAAGCCTACTTGATCATGGTGGATGGTCGTTTTGATGTTTTCTTGCATTTGGTTTGCAAATCTTTTATTGAGAATTTTTACATATATGTTCACAAGGGAAATTGGTCTGTAATTCTCTTTCTTTGTTGGGTATTTATGTGGTTTGGGCATCAGGATAACCATGGCTTCATAAAACAAATTGGGCAATGTTCCTTCTGTTTCTATTTCATACAATAATTTGAGAAGTACTGACATTAACTCTTCTTTGAAAGTCTGGTAGAATTCTGTGCTAAAACCACCTGGCCCTGGGCTTTTTTGAATTACTGCTTCTAATTTCACTTGGGGTTATAGTCTGTTCAAATTATTTATCTGATCTTGATTTTACTTCAGTAAGTGTTATGTATTGAGGACATTACCTGCTTCTTTTAGATTTTCCAATTTGATGAAGTACTTTAAAAAATATGTCATAATTCTCTGGATTTCCTCAGTGTCTGTTGCTATGTTCTCCTTTCCATCTCTAATTTTGCCAATTTGATATTCTCTCTCTGCCTTTTAGTTCATTCGAGTAAGGCTTTGTCAATCTTAGTGATTTTCTCCAAGAACCAACTCTTTATTCTTTTTATTGTTGTTTGTTTCTATTTTATTGACTTCAGCCCTGAGTTTTATGATTTCTTGCCATCTACTTCTTTTGGGTGTGATTTTCTTTTTGTTCTAGGGCTTTCAGATGTGCTGATAAGTTCCTAATGTAAGATCTCTCCTTTATATGTAGGCACTTATTGCTAGGAACTTGGCTCTTAGGACTGCTTTGTATCCCCTGAGTTTGTTTTACTCAGTTCCAGGAAGTCTTTCTTAATTTCTGTCTTGACCCATTTTTCATTCAGTTTTCATGAGTTTGCAAGCTTTCTGTTCCTGGTGTTGGTATCCAGCTTTAATTAGAGGTGGTCTGGTAGGATACTGGGTGTTATTTCAATTTCCTTGTATTTGCTGAGGCTTGCTTTGTGTCTGAGTATATAGTGAATTTTGAAGACAGTTCCACGAGTGCTGAGAAGAGTATATATTCTTTTGTGTTTGGATGAAATGTTTTGTAAGTATCTGTTAGGTCCATTTCATTTTTAATGTCCATTAGCTTCAGCATTTCTATTTAGTTTTTGTCCAGATGACCTGTCTACTGGCAAAAGTGGGGTACTGAAGTCTCCCACTAATCAGTGTATGAGGGTCAATATGTGATTTAAGCTATAGTACTGTTTCTTTCATGAACTTGGGTGTCCTTGTGTTTGGTGCATAGATGTTAAGAATCACAAGGTCCTCTTGGTGGGTTTTCAATTGATTAGTATATAGTGTTCTTCCCTATCTCTTCTGATTAGTTTTGGTTTGAAGTCTATTTTATCAGATATTAAAATGGCTGCACCAGATTGCTTTTAGGTACATTTGCTTGGAATATTTTTTCCATCCTTTTACTCTGAGGTGATGTCTAGCCTTCATGTTGAGATGTGTTTCTTAGATGCTGCAGCAGGATGGATCCTGTTTTCACATCCATTCTGTTAGTCTATGTCTTTTTATTGGGGAATTCACAGCGTTGATGTTGAGATAGATCAGTTGGCAGTATTTGTTGAGTCCTGTTATTTTGTTGTTTTTGTTGTTGTTGCGGTGGTGGTGGTGGTGGTGGTGGTGGTGGTGGTGGTGGTGGTGGTGGTGTGTGTGTGTGTGTGTGTGTGTGTGTGTGTGTGTGTGTGTGTTTCCTCTCTTTTGGTTTGCTGCTCTGGAATTATTTATTCCTTGTATTTTCTTGAGTGTGATTAACCTCTTTAAGTTTGAGTTTTCCTCCTATTGCTTTCTGTAGTGCTGGATTTATAGATTGATATTACTTAAATTTTGTTTAATCTTGGAGTTTTTTTCTCTGTCTATTATGATTGAAAGTGTTGCTGGGAATAGTATCCTGGGCTGGTATCTGTGGTCTCTTAGAGTCTGTAGAACATCTGTCCAGGTCCTACTGAATTTATATTCTCCATTGAAAAGTCAGTTGTTATTCTAATAGGTCTAGCTTTATACATTAGTTGGCCTTTTTCCATTGTAGCTTTTAATATTCTTTCTTTTTCTGTACATTTAGTGTTTTGATTATTATGTGTGGAAGGGACTTTCTTTTCTGGTCCAATCTATTTGGTGTTGTGTAACCTTCTTGCACCTTTATAAGCATCTCCTTCTTTAGGTTAGGAAAATTTTCTTCTATGATTTTGCTAAAAGTATTTTCTGGGCCCTTGAGCTGTGTTTCCTCTCCCTCCTCTATTCCTATTATTCTTAGATTTGGTGTTTTCATAGTGTCCCAGATTTACGGGATGTTTTGTGCCAAGAGTTTTTTAGATGTAACATTTCTTTGAATGAGGTATCCTGTCCAATTCTGCGGTGTCTAGAGGCGTGGACCACTATCCTCCTGAACAACAATTGCTGGGCAACCCCACACAGCACCAGTCACTAACTCCTCTAGGATCAAGGCCATTAAATACCTAGAAAGCTGAGGAGTGCATTGGGTACCT